>OZ023156.1:23017709-23162709 GCA_963678695.2 Diplodus puntazzo
TTTCAGTAGTGTGTGTGAGAACGTTTCAGTAGTGTGTGTGAGAACGTTTCAGTAGTGTGTGTGAGAGCGTTTCAGTAGTGTGTGTGAGTGAATATTTTTTCAGTAGTGTGTGTGAGAACGTTTCAGTAGTGTGTGTGAGAGCGTTTCAGTAGTGTGTGTGAGTGAATATTTTTTCAGTTGTTTATGTGAGAGCATTTCACATGTGTGTGTGAGAGGTAATTCTGAATAATGTCCCTGACGGCCCCTCATAAAAGACAGCTAAATACGCCTGAGGCAAGGCAGCCAGCACGCAGCATAAAAGAGCAGTAGATATTTCATACGCTACAGTATACTATTTTGTGAAAAACAGAGACGGTATAAGAGACCAGGGAGGACAGGAGGAATCTTAAAGGCAGGGAGGGAGTTAAAAATAGATAGAAGTGCAGAAAGAGAAGTATAGAAGTTTAGTAGAGACATTGCTTTTTATTTTATTTTCGGAGACAACAATACTGTAGAAAACACAGTGACGCTGGAATAAAAACATTTCAGAATCACACATGACCTCTCTTTTGGGTCCTGTTTTCTGTCCGCTGACAGACTTTAGACTGATCTTGAGGTAAATATTGTGCAGATTAATGTCCTGTGTGTTATCCTGCGTCAGCGCCCCTTCAGCTACCCAGCTATAAATTGAGTGAAGTTTGACAGAGGGTTGCTGGCAGAGTAGAGATCAGAATGACTGGCAAGGTAGGGGAAAACAAAACTAGACAAAGAAAGTGGTGAGACGGGCATAGAACAGTTGGATTATTATTGAGGCCTGGAGGAAGGAGGGACATGTGGTGAGAAGGATGGTTGGAAGAAGAGAGTGATGAAAATATGCATAAGTACGATAGGGTTGAGCAAGTGTCTGTCTACATGTGGTTTACAGTAACTATAGTGTCTGAATACCCACACTCACACCCCTTCTCCTGTCCTGTGCCACCGGAGTCCTTCAAGACCTAGAGAGCTGTCTGTGCCACTGCCTGTCAGTGGATGATGACCTGACAGAGACAGTCTGGAGATACATCCACAATAACTGTTAGAGCTCCGAGGATGAGCTGTTTTGCATTTGATCAGTTAAGATTAACAGAGACAGTGACTTACTTTGGTGGTTGGTTTAATTTTAGAAGGAAACCACGATGTTCATGATTATTCAGTCTGGCAGACACTGAATGATAATCAAATGTTAATGGAAGCAAGTGGTTATTTAGGCTTAAAGTGGAAACAGACAACCTTGTGTAGAGGTGTTATTGTTGATGCTGCTTTGGCAGAGACAACTGGATCGTTTCCCATTTCCTCAGCGTAGCAGCTACCAACAACTCAGGAAAAAACCTGAGTTTGTTAATTAATTTAGTCTATAATGGGGATGAGAAAGCAGATAGAAATGGTGCCATGCTGTCAGTCTGACTGGATCGCCTGTCAGCCTTCATTTTCCCAATACATTTTGAAGAAATTGCCAGACAGAAATTGGGAACCTGATAATGATTTAATTATTCTAAAGCCATTACGTTAAAGTTAAATAATGTATCAATTGCCAGTTTAAACTGATGTTGTTGTCTTTTGAACCCACTGTGACCCAACACTGGCATTTGCACTTGTCACACGACTGTGCAGCACATTCTCGTTACACCCACTAGGTTTGTGGGTGAAGTTTCATCAAAAATGTCACATAGAGACCAAATTAGCATTTCAGAGAATGTTGACAGCTGTGTTTTACTGCATTAAGCTGTAAAATGGACTTAAAAAAGTGAAGATCACAAGTGAGAATAGTGTTTTTTTCCTTAAATACTGTGGTTTCCACCAGAGGTACATTGGTGAAAGAGTTGTGTTCATTATAAATCAGCAGTTAACATGATTAGGGGTTTTGGTGGTGGGAACATTTTTTTAAACAAACATAACCTTTATGTAATTGACAAATTCCAAAAATATTACTCAGCTTCTAGATTTGTTTATTTTGGTATCTGCGAGGTTTGCAGGGAGCTGTTATGTTTGTGCTTGAAGAGACATTTTAAAGCTCTTTAACATATTGCAAGGGGCATGCAGGACCGGGGAGGGGCAATGTGGGGTGCAACTGGTTGTGTGGACCTTTTATAGAGCTGACATTTTTGACCCGTGAAACACGGGTGTAGCTTAAAACATTATTAATTATAGCATTGAATTGCTGGAACAGAGCTAACATTAATTTTCATTAGTTCCACCTGTGTGCTCTGATGCTAGCAAGGTTATCTAAACACAGTTTATCCTGGAAGCATAACAACATGTAAATAACAACACACCATTGTTTAATCTGAGGTGTTACTCTTGTGCAACATTGCATAAAGTTCAAAGTCAGTTTCTTTTTTTCAGTTTACCATTGTTGCCAGCTTTTTGTGACACTTTGCACCTCCACAGTTTCAAATCTGTGCAGTTACATATTTGAAAACTCCAAAGAGCTCATTGTTATTATGCGTCCAACATAAAGAACTATCATACACACAAACACACAAATTCAGAGCTACACTTCCTTTCGTCATAATTTCTCATTTCAGACCTGGCTATAGGGAGGCGCTGCTTCTTTGGCTCCATGATTGTCATTTTCACCATCACCATTCAAATCACGTCTAACCAGCTGCCATAATGGAGGCCTTTCTCAAACTTTTCTGTTTTATTTGGAGTTGCCAGATGCGTGATGTGATGGCGTGAGGAGAAGAAGAGATTTGCTTTTGAAGAGACGGGTTTGGCAATAAATTGGAGAGGAGGGACTTGTTGGAAAAAAGAGTTTACGTGCGTGTGTGTGTGTGTGTGTGTGTGTGTGTGTGTGTGTGTGTGTGTGTGTGTGTGTTGTGCATCTGTGTGTGTGAGAGAGAGAGAGAGAGAGAGAGAGAGAGAGAGAGAGAGAGAGAGAGAGAGAGAGAGAGAGAGAGAGAGAAAGAGTATAGGTGTGTGTGCCAGCAATTATTCAGCAATAGTTCATGCTGATGTGGGTGTGTGTGTGCCTTTTCATGCTTGTGTGCATCTATACAGACAATTGTGTGTGCATGTGTGTGTGTGTTTGTGTGTCCTTCCCTGAGTCCTTTGGGCTTTCACTGCAGAGAAATTCAATTTCAGTTGTCACTCACCAATCAGCCTGCCTAATTCCTGGTCTGGACGGCACTATGGTGTGTGTGTGTGTGTGTGTGTGTGTGTGTGTGTGTGTGTGTGTGTGTGTGTGTGTGTGTGAGAGAGAGAGAGAGAGAGAGGAGAGGAGAGAGAGAGAGAGAGAGAGAGAGAGAGAGAGAGAGAGAGAGAGAGAGAGAGTGTGTGTGTGTGTGTCATATCAATACCTGCTCAATCCATAATGTTTTGTCTCTTCATAACATAGTTTGTAGTGTGCTGACCTCATACAATATGTGCATACATATTCTGCCCCTCTTGCACACTGAAGTCATACAACAAATGTGATTCATCAATATTCAGAATTGTATTAAGCTATAATGAATTCTGTCTCCACTAACATAATCTGGGTGGTGCCAAGCATTCCTCTGTGCTTATGGTAACACAGCAGTATCCCTGTTTATAGAAAGACTCTCTGTCTCTGTCGCTCATGTGTTTAACTTTGTGCAGCAACTTTGTGCACTTTTAATCCTTGACCACATCAAACTTATAAATACCACATCAAAGTGATTAATGGTCGAAGAATAACAATAAAACTGCCAGTTGTCTGCAATTCCTTTCAGCATTCTTACACATAGATGGCGATGATAAACATTTACTGGCTGTGTGTGAAGTGTGCCTTTTTATTTTGAAATGCTGATTCGCTGCCAACCAGTGGGGGCATACAATAAAACTTTATTCTTGTGGTACTTTTCAGATCAGAGTTACAGGGTGATTTAAAGCCGATGAAACAACAATTGGAAAATCAATAAAATAGCCAACATTAATTAGGAATGGTGTTATGGCTGCATAAAATAAGGTTACAACAGGGAAGTACAGCAGGAATAAAGCAGGCAAAAACAAGTCTAGCTTATGAGTAGCTCATAAAACTGAGGCAAGAGAGACAGACACAGTGTTCATAACAATGCACTGTGGGTCAGTGTCACCAGAAAAAGGGTTCAGGTGAAGTCCGGCCCATAATATCATATCATTATATGAGTATATGAATTGCACAACACAACACAATGCCTCATATGTGAGTACATTGAGGAATAAAATGAACAAGTGTAACAATGTAACGACAAACATAACAATAAGAATCACAATCCGCTTTCTTGGCCAATGACATTACACACACAACAAATCTGACCCTGGTTTCTATCGCTCTCAGTGTACTACACAGAAATAGACATACAGCTAGTAATGAGGATGAGAACACCTTAACAAATAATGTGAATTAAATGTTTTACTCTGCAACCTATGGTTATCAAATAAACATGTCAAGGCAGTACATTTGTTATTATTTTAGTGTTTCCTGATGGAAAGAAAAGTCCTTCACTGAACTGCAAATAAGGATACTAAGATGTTTCATGATGCCAGAGCAGATTAAAAGGAAGAGAGCAAGGAGAAAGACCCCATTTAGTCACTGCTGTTTAGCAGTCAATTTGAATTTGTCATTTCCTTCAGGCAAATAAGATACAAAGGTACATGATCTCAATTAGCCGATGGAGTGCTCTTCGCTGTCACAGCTGCTCTTGTGATTTATGTTGAAGAGATCTGTGTATTTTTCCATAAACACCTTGCCCAGTGTAGCTTTAAGTTTCTTTACAAATAAACTAATCTGAGATCAGTTTGGTAAAGAGACAGAAAACAGAGAGATCAGAGTGAGGGAGGTGAGTGGGGAGGATGGCAAATGATGCAAGGAAGAAGACAGATAGGAACAAGGGAGGGAGAGGGAGTGGTGACAGCAAGTGTGTGTGTGTGTGTGTGCGTGTGTGTGTGTGTGTGTGTGTGTGTGTGTGTGTGTGTGTGTGTGCTGTTTAAATAGAGTGTCCCATCATCTAAGCTGAGCTTCTCCCTCCTGTCTCCCTCCTGTCCTCCTGTCCTTGGGGACTTGGAGTCGTCTCTGTTTCACTGCCTTATGGAGTGGAAGTGAGTGGATGATGGGCTAGCAGAAACGGGCAGAGTGTGGACACTAGGTTCATCAAGGTACTGTCACCATCTAGTATCACTATCACTATCTTCTAGTTCAGGGCCCCCTTTACACCTAAGGTGTGTGAGTGGATGTTGCAGATGTATGTCTACATGGCTTCATTAATGTTTAAATGATCACACTTTACTTTAAATCATAACACAACAACCAGGAGAAGCTACACAGGAAGATAAAGAGTCTGACTTCTGCAACTTTACTTGAAAGTCTTGTGATCGGTACCATAAATGACATAAGTTAATACAAATATGGAAACTATATAGCTCATGCAATACAAACTTGGCATTTTGTTTGCTATTGATAACATATGTTAAATTAATGTACACTACAGGGAGTTATGTACTCTACATCACATTGTACTTAATGTGAGGTCAATGATTAATATGAGAGCAATAGTGCCAGAAAAAGCTGTTGTAATTTAAATGTTCATAGTGTAATATAAGTATCATAAAATGGTTCAGAGTATAATAACTACAATCATCACTCACTGACTGTGTGACACGGGAATCGCTTTATAACAACAGATTTGATAAAACCAAACATGTTACCACTACATTGCATGAGGTTAAAGGCCATGAGTGTCATAATGTGTGTGAGTGTGTATGTCTATTTGTTATGCTTGTCCACATGACTTGTGTCAGGTGTGTGTGTTAGAGAGAGAGAGAGAGAGAGAGAGAGAGAGAGAGAGAGAGAGAGAGAGAGAGAGAGAGAGAGAGAGAGAGAGAGAGAGATGCTGTTGAAGGCAGTATAAGCTCCCAAACCTGCTGTACTCAGCTCGTCGTCTAGACCAGCCACCATCATTATGGCTGTTCACACCTGCACTGTGTAATTTATCGCTCACACACATACACACACACACACATTTTTCTCACTTTGTCAGTAACAGTGCTGACCTCAGGTAATGGGAGAGTCCAGCGTGAAATACTCTGTCCTCCTGTATCACACACACAATCGCACAAACACACATACCCACACGCATAGAACTGCACACGCACACACACAACCATGCACACACAGTCAAGAGGGGTTAATGTGACGTATCCATCAGACTTAGAGCGCTGACACGCCTGATGTTAATCGCTTGAATGGTCAGTACACACACACACACACACACACACACAAACACACACACACTCTCACAGAAAATAAAACGACAATAGACATGTTTAATATTTAAGCCATTCAGTGGTTACATTGTATTTACTCACTGATAGAGAGCTGTAAAACATAACAAAACACCACACTCTGTTCATTAAGTAGCCCTTTTGTATGCCTTGATCATGTTATAATAGGCTAATCCATATGTTATATGTTAACAGATGATAAGAAGTGTCAGAGTCTATTAGTGATTCAACATGTAACAGACATCTTAAGCAGCTTATATTTCAATTAAATGTCACCTATCCCCAGATGTGGTTGACTATATCATTGTCCGGAACAGATAATCTATTATATACCAAGCCACAGTTGTAAGTTAATGCTAAAGGGTCATGTAGTTCATAATTATTATATGATTCTTATTATGTGGTACAGTAATTGATCATGTTCCGATAAGAACATACAGTAGGGTTTACGATACTCGTGGGAGCACTGAATTTCTACTTAAAGTACCTTTTTCCACACATTACTGTAAGCCACTGAGCTCAGTGAGGTTTCATTTGCCTCATATTTGAGTTATGTATATAATGTAATTTGTTTGACAGCACGAGCTACCATTGCAGTCTATAGCGTCCTCAGTTCATATCCTGCTGTGGCTGTAATAATCACCTTTTTTTCAATGGTGTTAGAGACTGGTCAAATGTTTGCCACACCACACTCCACTGAACAAATACAAGGCATACGGGATTTCAGTAAGGTTTTCTTTCTATGATGATTAAATCAATCGTAAAATTAGAAATCTATTATGTTATATCAGTGAATCCCGGGGCCCCTATCTGCATACAGTCCCCCCTCGCTCTCTCTCCCCTGCTTTCTTGTCCTAATCTCCAGCTCCTGTCAAATAAAAGAAGCACAACATTTATAAAAGGCTTTCTATATGTACTGGTGAAATGCAAGTAATGAGATTACATTAGAAGTTATGGCCAGCTACCTGGCCGAACAGACAAAGAGTGTCACTCAAACTTAAAATTTAAGCAAGACATCACAGCACCACCCACACTGTCTTACTGACAGAGGATCTCGGAGGAATATACGCCAAAAATGCCATGGTAATGAAGGTACAGCATGTCCCCAACGACAAAAGATACTAAAACAGGAGGGAAAAAATGAAGAGATGTTGGTGCAATTACCACTTTAAATATATGTCTGCATGAAACAAAGATGGCTTTTTCTCAGGTCAGCAACATTTTCAGTTAAAACTCACTGAGAGAGGCAAGAACTGTAACATTAAATCACTTTGATATGTATGTCTATGCATCAACCCAAGGGTATTTGTGTGTGTGTGTGTGTGTGTGTGTGTGTGTTTGTGTGACTAGCATGGGGTGTTCCATCTAGCGTGTAAGTGTGTCTTTATATGTGAAGGCAAAATATCCATCAGTCAGCAGTTTTAGCCTTGTTATCTCCGCTGGCACTCTATCAAAGATATAAACAATGATAAATAATGTACACACTCATCTTAATGGAGTCAGTGTGTGTGTGTGTGTGTGTGTGTGTGTGTGTGTGTGTGTGTGTGTGTGTGTGTGTGTTTGTGTGCGTGTGTGCGTGCGTGCGTGCGTGCGTGCGTGCGTGCGTGCGTGCGTGTGTGTGTGTATGTGTATACCCGCTGGGTGAGAGACTATATACCGTGTGTTTAGACAATCAAATAGAAGATTTGTTTACGTGAATGTCTTGAGGCATATGGGGGCATGCTGTTGCTTTTATGCTGACATGCTTACTTGTGTGTGTGTGTGTGTGTTGGTTTTCTTGCAGGCTTCATTAGAAAAAAAAGCCTTAAAGAAAGTTAAATTACTTATAACGCAATCTCTGCTGTGTGGGCTTCTTGCATGGCATTCAGAGTACATTTTAACATGTTTGCATAAATCTCTGTTCTTTATACATAAAATATGTATGGTAAATATGTAAAACATATCACATTTACATGCTTATTTTGTAATCATTGGATTGTTGGAGAACAGAAAGGAGGATGAGGTGATTTTCTCTATTCTCTCTTGCAACGACAATTTCTCTCTCTGTGGATTATAATTGCAGTGAAGGCCATGCATGTCTGAACAGACAGATACATGCACACTGTGTTGACCTGCTGACTAAAGAGAAAAGCTACCTAATTCATTTTCAAATAGCCACTTCGTGATGATCCTTAGTTCAAAGCATTCAACTGTAAATCCGCTTCAGATCTGATGATGTACCTGCACTGTCCGCTCTTCTTGCCCTCTCGCTCTACCCACCCAAGCACCACTTCCTCCTCGGAATACTCTGGCACCCTGGTTGTCTAGAAAAAGCTCTTTAAACTCTAGTCCATTCCAGCATTGCATGTCTTTTTTTAAGAATATGCAGTACATAAACACTATAAACATACTAGACAATTCCCCGCCGGGGAATCACGAGAGTGGGCTGTGCGCTTTGCCCCGTGACGAACAAAAACTACAAAAGCTAAAGCAAAAGTTGAATCCCACGTTGATAAATTGGACTTTTATCTACATTTTAAAGTTTGAATGGTGCGTCTCGGTCAAAGTATGCCAGAGATGTCAATGTTTGAACTCTTCCTTTCGATCTTTTCACCTTGTCTCATTCACTTTGTGTGTGTGTGTGTGTGTGTGCATGTGAGTGTGTGTGTGTGTGTGTGTGTGTGTCTCTCTGTCTCTCTGTGTCTGTGTGTCTGCGACTTTTTGATCTCGTCCCATTCATTCCTTATGGGAAAGTTTATGCAGGTTTTCGCGACTTACTTCGCGAAAACATGAACGTTCTAGAAAACTGATTAATAATCTGTGTGTGTCCGTCTGTGTGTGTGTGTGTGTGTGTGTGTGTGTGTGTGTGTGTGTGTGTGTGTGTGTGTGTATTTGTGTCTGCATGTGAGCGTGTGTGTGTGTGTGCATGTGTGTGTGTGTGTGTGCATATATGTCTGTCTGTCTGTCACTCTCTCTGTTGGCCCAGCTGATCTCGGTTGCTAGGTGACGGTTGGTGAGGGCCCGTAGCAACGGCTGTCCCAGGCTGATTTGAGACTGATTTCTGCCTCAAATCTAGGACGTCAAACTAGTGCTATTTAGTCAAAATCATACATGATATCGGCAATTTTTTTTCACGATCGAGCCAGAAAGGCCTTAAAGAAGACACTCATGAAGTTTCGTGTTCCTAGCTTCAGGAATGTGGAAATACGAGCGAGTTTAAAAAAGGTGCAGTTTGGAAAATCCTCGCCCCGATTTACATTGGAGTGAATGGGACTGTTGAGAGCTACTCTTGTCGGTTAGAGACAGTTAATTCAAAAACCGTAAATCCTACCGATAAAGTAGACACATTGAGAGAAAGAAGACACGTGTGGCTACAACTTTGGAAAATATCACTGTTTTTGAGTGACATTTGTGGCCGGGATCATGATGTAAACAGAAAATAGCAGAGGAAAATTTTGAGTTTCTGCCACTGTGTCAGTTGGCTCTCTCACTCTGCTGCACGAACATTCCGCCATACACACTCATTGAAAACCCTGAATTCTTCCAAAATCACTCACCGTCATTAAGGGGTCAGAGTTTAAAAACTATACATTGTAGGAAAAAAGTTCAAATACAACTCAAATAGACAAGACCTGTGTCTACATTTTAAAGTTTGAATGGTGTTTCTAGGTGAACGTATGCCAGAGCAGGAGATGTTTGAAAAACATTGCAGATTTGCGACTTTTTTGACCTCGTCCCATTCATTCCTTATGGGAAATTTTTCGCAGTTTTTCGCGTCTTACGACGCGAAAAATGTATATTCTGGTGATAAAAATAATAGCATACCGAGTCAGATCGAGCCGCACGTTTTGATGTATAATTTGTTTGTGTGCGACCAATGGTGTGGGACAAGTTAGCGACAGAAAAAAGGAAGGAGGATGAAAATAATAAGAAGACGCGCGGTGAATATCAATAGTGGGCTGGCGAGCACAGCCCACTATGGACACCTATAGCTTTGCTATAGAGGTGTCCACAGTGGGCTTGCGAGCACAGCCCACTAATTAAGTCTCTACGGTCTGAAACCTACAGTCAACTCAAGTCTTTTACAGATCCTACATAGTCTATTCCACGAAGAGTTAAAAGAAGAATTCTCTCTTCCATTGTGTATTAAATGATTTCTAAAGGAGATGAACCTCTAATGATCCCTGTGGGGAAATTGGATAGCTGCAGTGGAAAATACAAGGTTATAAATAAGAACAGAGCAAATGAGGTGATCTCAACAATAACAAAGCAGACAATTATAACACTACAGCATATTCAGTGCAGTCATATGTATAGTAATATATGAATCACAGGATGGCCGGGTTGAGTGTAACATGAATACTCTATTAGAATATGTGAAAAAATATCCAGCAGAAAAAAAAAAGAATGATATTTTCTGTAGTGTAATTATAATGTGAATTTAGGAGTTAACAGATGAAAGAATTCATTAATCCAGAAGTGATGGACCAAGCATTAATGTTAGAAATCAGTTCTCATTCACTGTAATAGCCATCATCTGTTGCACTGAATTGCTGCTATACTATAAAAATTGCATGTCCTCTAATAGTGGTTTTAAAGTAGCGTATGGGCCCTGAGGTGGCCATTCCAGTTGTCATGTTACACACTTAGTCACTGTGCATTACAATAGAAACACTGATGCCTGCATAGTGTGGTGTAATTGTTTTTATATGCAAAGCTCTCAATGTAAAACCAGTTTAAATTTCAATGACATGTTAAGACTGCATACTACCAGTATAGAAGATGTGTACGTCATAGACCTATCTAACTTCTAAGACCTATCTGTAGGAACCAGCCATTGTCTTGCCCTTCTCTCACCACAGGAGGTGAGAGTTACATACATGTGTCCATCTCCCCTCTCTTCTACTCCCTGCCATGTTGGAGTGGTCTGGGACTTTTCATCCCCTCCCCTCCTACTTCTTGACACTTTACTATTGACAAAGCAGCATGTGATATAGCAATAAACATGTTTGCCTGCGAGAAGAACGGTCTGCTGAGCTCTCGAGAAGAGCCAACAGATAACCTCCTGATTTCTCCTCTGTGGGGAAGGCCTGACCCTTATGTCACCCCTCCCCACCTCTGACCTTAATAGAGCCTGTTGTAAAGGCTCTGGACAATAAGGCTTGGAGAGGCCTCCTTAAACATCTGGCTATATCAGTACCTGCCTTTTCTTCACACGGACTGTTTACAATTCAAAGTCAATTCAGTCACTGGACAACATCAGGTTTGATTGTTTGTTTTAACCAGCTTGTCACCAAATGGTTGGGCCCACTCTTTGAATGTATCATTAAGATGTCGTCCCATACGTTACGACACTCAACCCAGCAGTGTGCCTCCTTCCCCCTTTTATTAACTCTCAAACCCATGACTTTCAATCACCTCTTACATTACAACTAGGGGGCTTTTGAACAAAAGCCTATCTGTGAACTAAATATGTTTTTACCGGACTTCCTGTCAGGCGATCAGAGCTATGTATTAAGGATAACTATCAGCGTATGACTTCCCCCTGGCACTGTGAAATCAGAGGCCATAAAAGCTGGCCGTAAATATTTCTATACCAACAGGAAAGTGGAGAGAGAGTCCTGATTTTGTCCTAACCCGAAAACATGCTAAGCTTTAGCCTCACTCTTTCTTCCATAATATATTCTTCAACAGCAGGAACAGACCTACACTTTGATATGTTTCTTATTTTCTAGATGTGATTCTAACTCTAACCCCAATTGTTAAATTTTAATGTCTGAGTTCCTGATGGAGCCACAGTGCCACCTCCTGGTAAGTTTTGGTACAATCTTCAAAGGCCAATACTAACGGAATGTGATCTATTCTAAGTATTTAGACTTTCTTTTTACCTTAATACAGGCCTTTGTGATATAAGTTGTCAATGTATGAAATATGTTTAAGCCATCAGTGCCTCTGAAACGCGGGTGCCTGTGTTTGTGTTGTAGTATAACCAATCATTTCTCTTTTGCATATTAGGCAATTTCAATTGTGTTTCTGTATATTGTACATTCTTATAACGAATGTTAATGTGAGACCATGGTGGATTTCCGCATATAGTCACGCCGATTTCGAACACTTACCAAACCCTTAGTTTGATTTAACAAGTAAGAAGTCGGTAACATGAGCTGTGACGTCACCGAAGGAAGTGACCTGACTGACGGTTCCGCCCTTGGTTTAAACATCTTAAAAGGCTCATGCAGCCTGCTGATCACTCTCTTACTCTTAAACTTTTAAGTCCTCTCTGTGTGTTTTTCTGCTCTAATATTTTTCTTCGCTCCGTTTTGTACTTTTTGCGCGTAACTTCTTTATTTTTCCATTTACTTTTGTACTTTGCTAGATTTTTGAAGCTCCAAGACTTAGAAATCTCCGGAGATCTGAGACACTTAAAGCCTACTCTTCAAGTGAGACGCGCGTTTATTTTGAAAAGATCTTCTTTTGAAATCCAAGCAAGAACAAAATTTATTCTTTTTGTATTATTTTATATCGTTAATGTATCGTATTCAAGCCGAATAAGTCATTTTTGTTTTCTTGTACTTAGTAATAGGTAAAGTTCGTCCGGCCGGCGTTTCTTTCCCAGTTATTGTGCGCAAGAAGTCAAGTTAATATATATTCGGAGCGACCTCATCACCAATTCTGCCGAGACTCTGATAAGTGCTTAACCACTACAAAGTCGGTGCAGTTTAGCTGCTCAAGAAACCGTGAAGAAAGATAACCTGCAGTAGAAAGAATTGTCAGCCAACTTCGCCCGTATTGCCTCCAACGATCTCAAGCGAGACACTTCGCTGGGCATAGGACGCTCGACCTGAGACGGCATCGAGTTCCGGCGGTTCTGAAGCCGACAGGCCCGGAGCCTTCAGACGGAATCCCCGCTGTGCCGGTAAAACGACGTCATCGGGAAAGCCGCCTCGTCATCATCCAGTGGCTACACCTCCTCTACATCTGCATCCAGGCTGAGACGGAGCTGACTGATAAAATCCGAGTGGGGGAAATCTACTCTTCAACAAAGTAGGCTGAAAACTCCACACACTACAAGAGTCACGCCTGAATGCAATCAGAGTTGGTGTTTATGAAAGCTTCAAATATATATATCGTGAATTCAAAACATCTCTCATATAATCTCGTTATAAAGTAATCCCGTAGCGAATTTAACGGTCCGCACGTTAAAATCCACCATCGTCAGGAGTCCATCTATTCAATAATTCATTCACAATACTCATAAGTTTCTGTTACTTTGTCACTTGTTTTATTATTATCTCATGCCGTTTAATCTGCATTTATTTAGTTAATAAACATATTTAATCTTATGTCGTTGTTTGTGCACGTTTAATTTGAAGTGGGAAATCGATGGGATCGTGGAAAGAATTCACTGCTTCAGAACAGGAGATCAAATATAAATTTGAAATTTAACAGACTGATTAAATTGATATTCCAATCGTATGGTTGGTTCTGAATAATGACCCTTTTCATTGTCCAGATAAAATCAATAAAAGGGTGGTGCCCCGTATAACATATGAAATATAAAGTGTAGTTAATTACCAGTCATTAATTATCACATTACTATCAAGGTATTGTCTCCTACATCTCTATCTATCTATCTATCTATCTATCTATCTATCTATCTATCTATCTATCTATCTATCTATCTATATCTATATATGTGTATACATATATATATATATATATATATATTATATATATATATATATATATATATATATATATATATATATATATATATATTAGGGCTGTCAAATGATTAATTTTTTTAATCGCGATTAATCGCATTTTGTCCATAGTTAACTCGCGATTAATCGCAAATTAATGCAATTTTTTTGGCACATTTTTTTCTGTTCTAAATATATCTTAATGTATTTTTTCATGCTCTTAATACTTTAAAGAAACTTCTCTCCTCCCAGAAGTTCACTTATGTACCTGTCATATAAGTGAAAAAGTACTTCAGTTATTGAATATTTCTCCCAATAGAAATTCCCCCAAATTATGCCAAAGCACATTTTTTCCAAACAAAAAATTGTATAATGACCAGCAGGAGACCACTGATGTGTGGAGTGATTTTGGTGACACTACACTGAATAATAGTGAAGTTATTGAATATTATTTGTTGTATCTCTTTTCGGTGTTGCACTTTGTGGACGGTCCCTGCGCCCTCGTCTCACAGCCGGCTGACCATAGAGACCAGAGTTAATGTCCAGACGCTCGTTTTGACGAAAATACGGTTTAGCTCGTTGTCTTCCTTATTACGGTAGTACAGAGTCGTTGTTTGTGTTTTAACAATTTTTCGCTTATGAGTTATTGATCCGGGAAGTTCGAATCAGTGAATATATTTCCAACTTTACCGAACTAAATCATGCCACATAAGTCAGTTACGCATCATATCAAAACTGGCTGAGCTCGCTTGCGTACCTGTGCTGTAAGTGTTGTTATTCAGTTTTGAGATGCTGCCGCTGTTTCACGGGAGATCATCGTGATGATGAGACTCCACCTGCACGAACCGCGGACTCACTGAAGTTACTGTGAGTGACTACTGTGCACTCGAATGGCTGTAATTCAAGGCAAGAACACGGCGCTGACCGGGCCAGGAGCATAAAGGCCACCGTGTTCTTCCCGAACCGCCAACCCTGCTTCTTCTTCTTCTGAGTCCCTTTCTTATTCTTCTGCCACCGTCTGGATCAAAATAACGGCGTTAAGAGGATGTTGCGTTAACGAGTTATCAACGCGTTAACTTTGACAGCCCTAATATATATATATATATATATATATATATATATATATATATATATCTATATATATATATATATATATATATATATATATATAATTAAACTTTTATGTTTTTGTGTGGTTTCTGCAAGCCAGTGTCATGTCCAAGTCCAAGGCTCAAACTCATTTTTAATGGGGGTGCATGGGGCACTTTTACGATAGCATCAAAATCGCTGTTTTTAAAACACTAAGAAGGCTCAACACAACATGAAACTTTGCGCGTAGTATCACCAGGGTCTCTACACATGAACACGAGCATTGAGAACATTGTTTGTGTACACAGAGTTTACTAAAAAGAAAGTTTTTGAACAACTCACGTTAGCAGTAGCTTCTTCCTCTAGCCGTGGTCATGGCAGCCCAGACGTACTTGGGGATCGACACGTCTGGGTAGAATATGTGGTTCAGTTGAGCTGTGTATATATAAAATTCTCATGTTTGGATTAAATCATAGGGCATTGCATCGTTTTCATTAGTCCATCACTATTTCATGTTGAGTTGTTATTAGCTTACTACTTTTAGCCTGAAAAGCTTTTTCCTAAAAATGGGCTGATAGAATTAATTATTTGTTCACCCTGAAGCCCATAAAAGCAAAATATGGAAACAGTGCTCGGAGGGAGGATTGTCATCAGTGATATTTGATATTCTGTCATATAGTCTGGAAACCTTGTTTATTCTATTTAATGTACTGCGATATGCTTGCATGTGATTTCTGCATTTGTAGTGCCTGTGGTTGTTGGCATTGGTAGAACATTGAGATTTGGAGATTACCAAAATTAAAGACAGAGTTGTAGCACTTTCTAGCTTCTGTACTTATCTATTTCTTTTGTGTCCCAATCTCTGTGATTTTATTCAAAAAAAAGAAGAGGATGGCTCCTTTACCTTGACTGGTGTCAAACTGTAATGCTGTGATACATAAAGGCCAACTGTAGAAAATGTGTGGAGCCAGCTTATAGATGTAAACAGATATACCCAGTAATGCTGTTAGTCATAGTAATAGTGCACCTTTGAGATGCTTCTACTGTATTTTTAAAGGACACGTTTGTTTAAAAGCCGTAAGTTAAAGTCATCATAATAGCTTTAAGTGAAGTTTTATGATGACTTTGGAGGTTATAAAAGCAAACAATGTGTATTTCTATTGTATTGTTGTGCTATTGAGGTAGATTTCAGATCATATTTGTTTATAATTATCCCATGTATCCCCCCCCACAACCTGTAATAGCCAGATTTTTGTTCTTGCTGGCAAGACTTTGGCAAGACTTTGGTTTTCTTATTGATAATGTATGGCCCTTTTCCATCACTTATCTCTGAACAATGATTACAAATTCACTATGACCAAATCCATGAAGTCACAGCAAAGCAGAGACATTTTGAATAAGAATACGATTATTTGAACAGATTATATAAAAAATACATCAAGAGATAACACCATGATACAGTTGCATATAATGACACTAATGTAATTGATTGGCTTGTATTCAACATCACATCTATATGACCAAACTGACTTTAAAGAACAGTACTGTCTGAAGGACTACTGTTACGTTGCTTCACATTAACTTTCTCTTGGCTGAGCACCTTCGCTTGAACACACCGCAAAGACTACAGCCAATGGCCAACTAGCTAGTATGATCTGCATCTAACTTAGGTAGCAGTGGTCTGAAGTGAAGAGGCAAAGGCAATTAATTAGGAGAAACCTCACTAAATGAGTGAAATCATGGATACTACAGCAACAGGCTCGGGGGACATAGTCACCCATTGACGTCAGGCATTCACAGTACAATGATATTTGTGAAACCCACAGAGCAGTGGTGTTTATGAGTGATGGCCTGTCGGTCCAGTTCAGTCTCAGGCCTGATGATCTCAACTGGTGTTGAGTCACGCCTCACTGCTCTGAAATGTGTGTTAAGAGAGGGCATTGGGTTGATGGGTTTGTGTGCGTGTGGATGCATGAACACCAACTTGTGCCGTTTCGAAGATGGCACAAAGAAGTGTAGATAAATGTGCTCATGCTTGTTAATATGTGCATGTCCATCTGCCTGAGTGTATCTCTGGCAGACACACAAATGGCCCACCGAGGTGTGTGTGTGTGTGTGTGTGTGTGTGTGTGTGTGTGTGTGTGTGTGTGTGTGTGTGTGTAGCACAGTCTCTGCTCCTCATGTTGCAGAGATGATGTCTGAGTTCAGCTATCTTTATGTGTTTTAAAAATATATTAATGTATTGTTATGTAATATTTCATCCAGGTGGGTCATTGCATTTTCCAAAAAGTAATTTCAAAGAAACGGTCTCAAGACAGAAAATGATGAAAATGAACATAATGTCTTAACTGTTTTGTACTGTAATGTCATGTTAAGTTGTTGGTCATGAATGCTAAATGTGACCCTATCAGCTTCTCAAATTGAATATTAGTTGTTGGCCTTTTATTATAGTACATTTAATATATTTAGTGCATCAGTGAAATCAATTTAAAATTCATCTTGGACTCTGGGAAAATATGATGGGCATCAGTCATCTAATGTGTCAATAAAAAAACAAAAAAAAAAATCAGTAATCGCAGCCCTGTACAAAATGTTTGTTTAGAAGTTGATATCTTTACTTTGAAGGAACATCGTAAGAGTTTCACTCACATTTTAGATGAATAAGAAGGCAGGTTTTTTTTACATACCCTCAAATATTCAGTGCTAATCCATGTTAACAAAGCTTGTTTAGCATTTTTTGCAGGGTCCTTCAAGAATAAGACAAAGATGTATACACCATATGGTCATATTTCTCACTGAGGGACTCTTAATTTAATATCTCAGAAAACAAAGCAGATTGAGGGAACACACAGTCAACAACACTAAAGGCTCCCCTCACGAAACCTTTGTGTTCTCAAGAAGCGGTGGCTGACAGAATATAATTAGAGGCATGGCTGTGGGTGACATGGATGTAAAGATACACTGTACTGATTCTAAACACAGTGCACACAATAGTTGATCTAGCTCTGCACAATGAAGGTTAGCCTTGACATTATTGCTGTGACATATCACACTGGAAAGAAAATACGCTGTTGCCATGTGTGGGATAACAACCATTGTTTAATTTATATTTACATGATACAAAAACACTGCGAAGAACTGAGACCAAGATGTGTTTCCCGTCCTTGTGTAAGACAACAGCATCTGCTTCAGTCATGATCATTTTATATTGAGTTTAATCATACTGTATTCTTTCAGTGTCTGTTGTCTCTTTTTTCTTCCCATTTCGTTCTTCATGGCTCCTCTCTCACCCGGCAATTTTGCTCCCCCAGCTCTTTTGCCTCATCTCACCCCCTTCTCTTCCTCTCTTCGCTCCTCCTCTCCTTCCTCCCCTTCTCTTCCCTCTTTCTCTTCTTCCCCTACTTCTTCCATCCTTCCAGGGCCCCTATGGCAGATTCCCCTCCTCTGCTTTCATGCTTAATCTTTGTCTTGTCTTTTAGCGCTCATCCCTCTTCTTTTTCTCTTCACTAAAATTCTTGTCTTTGGAGGCTACCCATCCTCTGCGGAAACCCTGTGTGTGTGTGTGTGTGTGTGTGTGTGTGTGTGTGTGTGTGTGTGTGTGTGTGTGTGTGTGTGTGTGTGTGTGTGTGTGTGTGTGTATGTGTGTGTGTGTGTATTTGTTATGGGGTAGATTGCCAGACTTCCTGCCTGAAAACAGGGGGGATCAAAATAGATCAGTTTGATTTCCTGGTCCTTCTCCTGTTTTTCTCTATGCAGGGAGAGGGGAGTGTTTCCCTGCGATATGCCCTCTTCTGGTGGAGGAGAAGACTGGAAGCTGAGGGGATATAGGCAATGGGGAGATGTATGAGGGGAAAAGAAGTGTCTAAGAAAGAAGCAGTATTATAGAACCAGGATGACAAGAGTGAGGGCAGAAAATGAAGAATCAAAGAGATGACATGTTTGAAGGGTAGATGAGAAAAACGGGAAGGAGAGGACTAAAGGCAGCGGAATGTGATACAGAAAAAAATAGACGATCAGGGAAGTGAACAGAACAAATGATAATTGGTGGATGAGGAGATGAAAAAGAGAGACATAAGATGAACTGATGAGGGAAGAGGAAAAAAGTTATAAAAAGTGATGATCTGATTGCATCTATTGTATCAATGGAACAAACCTGGTGAGAAGATAACAAAGCATTTGATTTCAACTGACTCTGTAGGCAATTTCCTCTGTGCTTCCTTTGTTTTGTTCACAAAACACACACACACACACACACACACACACACACACACACACACACACACACACACACACACACACAAACTGCTGATCAGCACCATGTTATTGCTATTATGCATTTCCCACATTGTGTGACAGTTATTTTAAAAAGGAAGTTGTTCTGTATGGGCCACTGTGTAAATCTAATAAATAATTGATCTCATTGCAGAGCCTTTTTAAGGTTTTGTTCAAGGTGGAGAGAATCCAAAGCTCTTTGAAAAAAAAGACTAAATGTCACCCCCCCTCCCAAAAAAAAAAAGAAAAGAAACAAAACAAGCAATGACTACAAGGAATGAAATTAGAAATTTTGACCTAAACTGAAACAAATGTACATGGTAAGATTAGGAGTATTTGCGGTATTGCCCTCTACTTTATATCAGTTTATTCCTATTTTCCTTGTGCACTCATCATTGATTACAAGTGTATTAACATCACTTTTCTGCAATTACTATGATCAAACCTGAGAGTTTTTGGGGAACAAGTTCAGACACATAAGCTTGCAGACACTTGCCCATGCAGACACAAACACTGACCTGCACTTCAAATGTTGGCACTTTAATTTTTAATTTTCATCATTTTTAAATCCCTCCTGTTTACCCTTTCCTAGTTTTGATAATTGGGGCTATTGCAAACAGTCTCTCACATTATTGTGTTTAAGGGAGGCAAAACAAGATCCAGACAGAGATAGCAGAGAGAAATATAAGAGAGGGGAATGTGTAGAGAGTTAAAGATGAAGGATGAAGAGGTTAGGGGTGGTGAAAAAAATCGATTATTGATTAATTGCGATTATAATATTGACGATTATGAGTCGATTATTAAATTTCCAAAAATCGATTACTTTAAATAGTAATACAAACTGGAGTCCTCCTCTTACTGGCTTCCGCTACATGGTCCACAGTCTGGAGCCAAGATATGTTATTCCATCCCAGATCTTTTTTACGCTTAAATCGATTCCAAATCTTTACAAGGAGACAAAGCTTTCCGTGCAAGAGTCCCTCAACTCTGCTCACAGGGTAGCAATAACGTGCGATGCCTGGACATCCACAGCTACAGTCTCATACGTGACCGTTACAGCTCATTATGTCAGCAGTTAATGGAAGCTAGTGTCCGACTTACTTCAGACGAGAGCTATGGATGATAGCCACACAAGTGCAAATATGTGTGAGTTTCTTAAAGCAATGGCAGACGAGTGAGGAATAGAGAAACACGACCTGGTTCTCGTCATCAACAATGCTTCTATCATGAGTCTGGCTGCTGAGCTTGGCAACTTTCTTTTACAGTGAAAGACTACATTTAAAACAAAGTCAAAAATAATATTTTTGATATTACAGTTACACTATACAATATTGAAGGTGCTGTAAGGTGTTACTCAAAAGAGATGTAAAATAATTCAGCAGCTGACTGATGTTAAATGGAAGATCAATAACCGTTGATAATCGAAAATCGAATTGATAATCGTTAATAATTGAAAATCGGTTTGTAATCGAATCGAGACTTCAATAATCGGAATCGAATCGAATCGGGAAATTGGGCTGATTAACCACCCCTAGAAGAGGTTGTGCAGAGACTTGTGCTTTAGGCTTTTCCAGTCAGGATTTTATGTTTTGTAATAATCCAGTATTACATCAAACCATGTAATAGACCCTTCAGTCCATCATGTCACTGTTCCATTTGGCCTCACCTGCCCACGGACATTTGTTAGACATTTAAGAATTGGCCAATTCATACTCAAAACAAATAGTAGGAAGCATATCACAAGAGGAACCACTTATTGCTCCTAATTGTAGCTGTCATTAGCTCTATTGCTCAGTTAGTTCACGGTAATGAACGGTAATCTTGGAGCACTGGGAGACACTGCTAGCAAAGGAGCTGTTGATAGCTGGTCAACATGCTAACTTCAGTAAATATCTCTTCAACGTTCCGTTCCGTTCCGTTTTTTTCCACTTTTCCGTGAGGGTTGCGGAGATGTTTTATCCCCCCTTTTTCAGTTAAAAATTTTACATCACCTTGCACGCAGTCACCATCGACTGTTGGTTTCACGTAAAAATTCTGGTCTCCTGGATGAAAGTCCTGTAAATGAACCACCCTTCCAACTTAGCCACCCTCTCGACAAGGGGTACCTTTAAGTGTGTTGGTCCTTTGCTCATGTCATTACCGGTGTTCTAATTTTAATTAAAAACTCTTCAGCTGAAGAATATAGAATAAGGCCAACTAACATAGAGAATCCCCTAAAATTATGGGAGTATGAAAAAAGAATAGCAGTGTAAATGCAGAAGACAGAAGATGTCTAGATACTGATAATAGACAATGATAGATGGTGTTATCATTGGGAATTTCTCTTCTTCTTTTGTCTTTTTGTATAGGAGGTTGACATTTTATTGTGTATTGCTATCTAATGGGGATTCCCTTCATTTGTCGCGAAGCTGTATTCAATCACAGTCGCTGAGACATAAAGAGAGAAGGAGGTTATGCCCCATGGACTGTATTCAAACACATCAGTCTTCCAACCTTCTTATTTATTCCATTTCAGGTAATACCCAGTCTCCAATCCTTCATATCAAAGTTTTGATTTAATAGGACGTGTTCCACACAGTTCCTTACATAACTAGAGTATTGCAGTCATTTAATGAGTCACGATGACATTACTGTTACTCATCTTGGGTGAGCTTAATCACACTGTAGCAGAGAGTATTGTGCAACCTGAGTTTATGGGTATTGACGTGGTGTAGCACATATAGTATCTAATGTGTGCCATGGCATATCAAGCAGCAAACAGCAACCCATGAATAAAGTGTTACTGGAGCATGTCTATCACTAATCAAATGGCTTAGGTGGAACTATGTGTTGTGTAGCACAAGTACAACACAAGTGTGTGGTGATAGATCTTTGTTAACTGATACTGAATGCTGACGGTTAAGTTTAAAAATGGCTGTTTAGAGGGGAGCTGCTCATGTCACCAACTGGGGAATTTCTCTCCCTCTATGTCTCTAATTTATCTCAGTTTTACATTGTCACAGAGGCTAGATGCTACATTTCAGAAGGACAATCGCTCTAACCATAACAATGCAAACTCTGTACAGCAGACTTTGAAAGCACTTTAGAGTCAGTACCAGAAAAATCAGGCTAATGAGGCCAAATGGCCTTCTTTGAAATGGAAATGGGAAATATAAACCAGCCTAATGAGTAGTCTTTATATTTGATCTGATATTGGGGACCGATCTGCTCTTGTATTGTCCTGTATTGGGAAAAGATGAGCCCTTCTTGATTACCTAATGGAAATGGAGCTAGTCTTTTCATCTTCTTTTGTTCTTTTGGGGTTTGTTAGCTGTGTCCTCAAGTGACACCTGTCTGGCTGTTTTGGCTCCAGCCTTGTTCTTACACATCGGATAGACACATTTCTGTTGCCCAGTTATTGCATATAACTGGACTTAGTAACACTGTAGAAAAAAGAAAGGATCCTGCTAAATCTGTGTGATGTGGAGACCAGGTTCTCTTTAGGTCTGTCTTGGAAAAGAGGCCTGCTTATCTTGCTTGTGTAGTATAACTTGCCTAGCCCTGTTTTCTCCTGTCTTTCTTATTGTTGCAGACTGATGCTATGACTTATGTCAAGGCGTATACACTGAGTCCTCAATCGTGAAAACTTAAAACAAAACAAAAACTTATGTGGACATGGGCCTTAACTTTTCATGTCCCAGCATCCCAGCCCCATTGTGACAGAATTCTCCAATATGGCAGTATCCAGTGGGTAAAGTCTTTGAGCTGTTCCTGCATTTAATGTGGCTACTACTGGTCTGACTTTGCTGCAAAACAACACAATATAGGGTAAGCAGCATATTCACCATTTGGAAAGGACCTTGGAGACCAAGCATGTACACTTGACGGATACAGATGATAAAAATATTCCCCTTTGACACCCAGCAGGGAGCTACTTGCCATCCAATTTCATACCATTTCAGACAGAGCGAGAGAGAAAGAGAGGAAGGATGATCCCACTTGACACCAGCTGGCATCGTATTTACTTTCTTTTATGTCAGACAGGAATACTGACTACATAGTGAGAGTTTGGTAGAAGATATGGGTGAAAGAAAAGACAGTTATCGACACATCTATGGCACAGTATCTTAAATACAGCCTGCTCATCAAGTACTACAAAACTGCATGTACTGCAAGTGTTGCGGAAACAAACCACTGTGCAAAAAAGTTTGGTAAATAATCAGCTGTTGCTCTGCTTGAGTTGGATACTTTTCTTTCTGTTCAGGTGTACAGCATATTGCCATTTTCTGTGTCCCTTGATGTTCTGAACACCTGCGTTACTGACACCTTCTGTTTGGTATTTATATGTCAGACACCTGTTGTCTTCCTGTGTGGGCAGTCACAGTTGAATACCATCAGTACCTTGGAGAGAATCCCCTCAGAAAACAAGCTGTAGATTCTCATTTAGATACAAAGGGCAGGAATTCCCATGGAAAAAAGAAAGCAAAAGCCCTTTTTGGGCCGACAAAATTGGAGACTAGATATCTCCATTGGCCACACATAGTTCTTTATGTTGGGTTTGAATATGAATCTTCTTGGTATCATTTTATTTTCATAACCATTCTTCAGTAGCCACTGAAGAGTGACAGGAAAAGTAGGAAAGGAGGGATGTTATGCTGCTGAAGTCATGAGCCGCTTTACAAACTTTAGTGTCATCAATCTGTATTATGTGCCTTTTAGGGAAGACACAGCAGCTGAATTGGAAAAAAAGCCATCTTGCTCAGTCTGGCAGCATATTCTGCTGGGCCTGCAAGGCTGCACATTTTTACACAGCATGCATTTTAACCAGTAATGCATCGATTCTGTATCTTTATTTCATACTTGTTTGCAATCGTCAGACTTATCCGGAGGTGACACATTTATTATGTCAACATTATTTCCTTGAATTAGGCAGCTGCAGTCATTTTTATTGTTTCAGTAAATGGAGTTATCAGTTTGGTAAGAGAGATGGGGCTCTGGAAATATATATTTTAGTATTGGAACAGCTGTGGATAGTACCTGATTTGCCAGGTAAAATTGTATGCTCCAGTCACAAAAGCTTCACTAAGAAGTAATGTATAAGTACATAAAATAACACTGGCCGGATGAAAACACTTTCACAATCACCAATCACAAAAATATAGACAGACAGCCATGGTAATGTCTCCATTTACAATAATAGACAATTGGCCTTCAGCCAGTTCCATCAGTCTAGAGGGATTACTGCAAGTTAATTGAACATGTTCAGGTCAGACAAAGCTCATACCTGTGATCAAAGCATGCTGATTACAGCCAGCGCTCAATCTGCATGTGTATGTAAGCTTGCATGTGTGTGAATGAGAGAGATGTAGAGAGATAATGTGGCATAGCTCGCTTTCTCCATGAACAACCTACTCATTATTGCTGTAAAGGTCTTCCTGGTTGTTTTGTCGGTTCATTGTCACTGGAAAAGACTCGAGGCTGGATTGCACCACCCACCGCCTCCATAAGCAACATGCCGCCACTGTTTTGTTTTACAATCACACTGAGGGACAAAATAGATACAGCTAGAAATGTAATACCATCCTCCAATTGTTTTCCATCTGTCAGAGGAATCTCTTTGTCCACAAGACTGTTTGTTCCAATAGATTTACTCATTCTACAGTATACATTTTATTGCCATCTGTGTCTACTGGTGAAAAGATGACTTGTTTTCTCTGTGACAAGTAATATAATTGATTTTTGGTGTCAGCAAGTGGGTGTGGAGAACAACAACGTCAGTGCTGTTGAGGGAGGTAATATTGTGTCTGATATGCCATTTCTGTGTTTTTTGATGATACAGAGAAATATTTAAAGTATCTCGGTTAAATGATTCCTTTTTTTCTGAAGCTGTTGCTCAAGTAGAATGAAGTACAAAAACATGTCCAATGTTGACCTGTCTCGGATTTCAACTTCAAATATAAAGCCAGCAACTGGCATGCGAGATAACATGAAAACTCTACACATGAAGGAAGACCAACTGCATTAGCAATGGCCTGGCAGTGATATCGCCTTGGTCGAGAATTCTTTGACCTCTCTGCCACATCTGCTCATAAAGTGCAGGGATCGGGCATGTTTCAGGTCCGTTTAAGGCTCCATGTGCCAGTTGGATTCAGAAAAGTACTAAAATGCACTGAAATCATCATCTGCCCTAAAATTGCTGTAGTTTCTAGACGCTTAACAGCTTTTTCCATAGTGAGGGGTGCAGTCATGCCATTAGACCACTAGCAGTCAAGCTGCTCTGGCACACTGGTTTTCTACTGCACGGCAAGGTTTGTCTCGATGACATGCTGGAGGTGTGCTAGTCACAAACAGTGAGAGCCTGTCGCCTACAACTCTACTGTGGCTCTTTCTTTTTGTACTATTTAGCCCTCCAATGTTTAAAACAGATCCGCTGACCGAATGGTGCAGGATGTGTTCATATCTGGTTGATTAGAGATGTTTTTATTGAAGAATTGCACAGCTAATGCAGCTCTGCAAACTCTGGTGACAAACATTTTGCATTTCCTATAACTTCTTTATACTGAGAGCATCCCACCACTTTGACTGTGGGAAGCTTTTGATGGGAAGCATCCACTCCATAAAAGATTCAGTTTGCATCAGCAGTAACTTAACACAGGAGCAATACAGCTGAAAGCTCTCAGTTTTCTCACAGCATGTGATGTACATATTTACGTACGTACGTATGTACGTACAATTCAAGCATACTTCAACAATGTGGTTGAATTAACTACTTCTTCTACTGATCAAGTATCAGTATGAAATCCATCCAGATCAGTCGGTACACATGATGGTAATGTGCTCTTTGCTCTGCACTGTGGTCCATGAATTTCTTTGACCTTTTTGTTTTGAAGTGAAAACACTGAAGAGCATTCCAATCTCTCTGAAATCAATTCAACGTCATGACCCCTTTATATTCATAAGCTCTGTTTAGATGGCTTAAATTATCTTATCATACTATATAGGTGCACAAGCCTTGAGTTTGGTGCTCTATTTTCTCAGTTACTGGCTGACTTGTACCAGCTTTTGTGACAGCTTTACACTGCAGCACACTTTGTGTAAAGAGACAAGTAGACCTTGGGGAAAGAGGCTTATAGCACCAAGGTGACTCTATATATGTGTTTGTATGTGCATGCGCCTTCAATAGTCTGACTCATCCTTCATAATGTAAGGAGCGTACACCCTTGAGAACTCCACCCCCCTGTCTCTTCCTCTCTCTCTCCCTCCCTCTCTTTCAGTTTGCTCTCTGCCATTGTTGCCCTTTCTTTCTCTCTCCCCGAAGCTCTCTCTATCTGTCTCCAACTTCCTTTGTCTAATTTTTTCTTCCCTCTCTGTCCCATGTGTGCATCTCCCCATTTTCTTTCATCTCTTCTTCCTTCCTACCACTTCATTCTCCATCATTCTCAATTCCTCTCTCTTGTGTTGTTTAGCCAATGGCTGTCTGTGGTGACTGACAGCATACAAACAAGACTCTTGGGTTGTAGGCCAGAGGCGTACACACACACACACACACACACAATCTCACTTAGTCTCACTTACTAAGATGATAATTCAAGTCATATAGGAAACGTGCACACACAGACACTTATGTTCACATGCAGAATACACCACATCAGTGCTTTGCATTGCCAAAAGCTCTTCCACACACAGACAAACACATTTACCCATTTGTGTGTATGCTGCCATGGACACAGTGCACTGATGGATTGGCCAGAGGCATACACACATGTAAAAACAAACACAAATACCTATCACCTAAAAGAGACTCATGCATAAGTCACATAAACACTTTGTAATCAGACAGGTACACACACAAACGCACACTTTTCCTATCTTCTGCACATAGGGCTGCCACATACACTTGCGCTGATGGATAGACATGGATCTGATAACCTCATCACCACACACACACACACACACACACACACACACACACACACACACACACACACACACACACACACACACACACACACACACTCCTTTATTACACTTAGAGAGATTACACGTCGTAGAGAAATTCCATTTCAGCTGCTTGTCTGCCTCGCATTGTTAACCATTTGTACTGCATGTCGAACTACTCAGCTTATCTTGTTCCAAGGCTTAACTTGCTTTCGAGGTCATCATATTTAATTTTTTTTTTCTTTAGCTGGCACCAGATATCTGAAAATTGCTCATTCAAAAACGACAGCCCGACCACCTTGTGATACAATACATATTGGCCAGAAGATCTAATCGGAAGTTATACACTGAAACGCTTAAATTCATTCCGGTAGTTGTATTTAAATATATCTCCAAACAGCACATCACTGTAGGATTACAGTTAGATTTTTAAAGTAACTGACAATGGCAATTTCATCATTCGTCTTTTGTTGCTAGTAATTGCCATGACAAGAAGAACGATGATGAATTTAGGACAATCCAGAGCATAATTGAATACCTTGGATTGAAATTACACATACTAACAGTAGTGGCATCTTAAAGCTTGTTCTGCAGTGGTGACAAATGGACTTGCTGCCTAGAAAGAGTTTGACTATTGAATTTGGAGGCAGACACTTAAAATAACAACCTCATCCTGTCAGTGGCGAAAACAAGGACTTTGTGGGCTTAACTTAAGATGATGTGATCTACTCCAATTTAAAAACTTTGAATAAGTATGAATCATACACACCAATACATGTAAATACAAGGCCCGGGTTTTGAATACCAGAATACCCTTCCAAGGTGAGGGGAAGAAGGAGGGTTCTTTGTTTAATGTCAACTGACAATTTGTGTTTCAATTAATTGTAGACTTTTCCGTTCCTCAAGTGCTTTAACATACCATACAAAGGTTTTATAATGCTGTATTAACTACAAATATGTATCATATCGCACAAACAGATATTTACAGGATTATGTTTTCTTCAAAACATAATTATTCTTGCATTTTGTATATGAGGGCAGTTTCTTGGGGACAAGATCGGCCATCTTGACCACATCTTTATCCCTGACCAAGGACATCCGCAAAATGTTGTTGCTTTAGGTGGGTTCTCATCTGTCCATAACACAAGATGAAGGACATGTGAATAGAAAAATTATGCATCCTAATATTAACATGGACAGGCACGCACAAACATCAACCTTAACTTGTCTGTCAGCAGTGTAGCCAGTCATGATATTTTCCACTCTGTTTGGTATTCAGGTCATATCAGTTCCAGTCAGACAAGTGACCAAGTGGTTGTCATGGGATTTTAAACCACATAAGCACTCACTTTTCCCTCAAGGAAGCCACTGTCACCTTTTATTTACGTAATCATTTATTGGTTTTAAGTTAAGAGCAGGAGCATTACTTAGCATTTTATGGATGCATTTTTGCTAAATATTTGTCTGAAAAAAATATAAAAAATATACAACACACACACTTGTTCATCTAATTTTCCATCACCTATGACATCAGGGAGAACAGTGACAGTGTGCAGTTTTAACTTCTATTACACCAAAAATTCATATTTTTGCAGTTTGAAACAGTGGGCAGAAATCAGAGACAGGAATGAAAAAAATATATGATGGATGAAGCCAGACATGTTCACTCAGTTTGTCACTCAAAAATCTGAAGCTTCACAGATGCCTCAAAAAAGTTAACTTTCTTCCTTTATTATCTGCCTGTTTGCCAACAATGGATCAATAAAGACCCTATGGATGAAAGCAGATGTATTTTTGTTATGCTTGTCACTCAGACATAATCCCAACAGGGGAAGAAGACATACTCTCTGTGTGGCTTCTCTTCAGAGGCAAGTGATTGGCAGACAGGGGAGCTAGTGGCCACAGGATCCAGCGATGATGATCTGTCACCCACAACCCATTACAGCAGTCTCATAACAGGTAGCAGGGATAGAGTGGATGCTGGGTCACCTGGTTTATTTTTTCTGCTCTGTGCATGAGCCATGCAGACAGACTGGATCAGGATATATACATATCATATGACATATCAGATTGTAATGATGTATTCAAGGTGGTGGGCAGATGATGCAGCACTTGTTGTAGTACTACATTTGCAATACAATGTGGTTGAAGCACCAAGGGAAGGGATGAATGGACTATGGTCATGTAAAGAGTAGTGAAAGGAGAGCTTTTGCCATTTCCCAAAGACTCAGGGAAGTCTGCATCTGAGGATAATTTACAAAAGGTGACTTGTGCATCTTAATTTAAATTTAATTCAGGGCTGACACTTGGTCAACATTGAACCCTGGTCTCCTGTTGGAATGTCTTGTCACTTTTCCACCCAGCCACTCCCTGACACAGACTTTTCTTGCTCTTTATACTATGCAAATGATAATGTAAGCCATACTAAAGAGAAATGTCATTAGCTGTTTGGCCCTTACATGTTATCTGTTGCCCTATGTCAGATCGCTACTGTAACTTAACCTGAGTATTTTCCTTACATTTACAGATAAGTTACGATGAAACAGCTTGATCTACAGTAGTGTATAGGCTTGACTCATCTGTACCACTGAGAGTTTTGGTGACAGTTTATGTCGACACAGTGTCTGAAAGAACAGATTTTGCATAAGAATTTACTCTGCTATAGACAGGCCTGTAGTTTGCACTGTAAGATGATATGCTCAAACCATAAGCCCTACTGTTGTTCATTTTAGGTCTTTGAAAAGTATTCCCTACAGTGTTTTGGCCCAAAGGCATTTTCTCCCAGGAAAACTCTGCTGAAAATATTATTAGTCTCTGCAGGTGATTGTGGTGAGGGATTGAGGTCATGGCAGCAGATTCTAGGAGTAGACGTCACCCTTGCCTGACCCCATCATTGTAGATTGCACCCTTGACTAGGCCTGTCACGATAACAGATTTTGCTGGACAATAAATTGTCCCAGAAATTATTGCAATGAATGATAATATTGTCGTTTTGAGACCATTTTTCAACTAATATAATGATAATAGCATAATAATGCAAGTACATCCTTTCAAAGATCAATAAACTTTTATTTTTAAATAATATTTGACATTGGAATTGGAATGTGAAGAGGACATTTTGAATATCCAAAATAAGCTCAGTGGGTAGAGCTGGTGGACTAGTGGTCGGAAGGTCGCTGGTTCGAATCCCGCTCCCTTGGGGTGGAACTGAGCCACATGTCGAAGTATCCTTGAGCAAGATAATGAACTCCAAAATTGCTCCTGATGTGCAGTTGGCACCTGTGTGGCAGCCTCTGCCATCAGTAAGGGTCCTGCGATGAGCTGGCGACTCATCCAGGGTGTGCCCTGGCCTTCGCCTACAGTAACTGGATTTGGCCCCAGTAACCCCCCTGAAAAAGGGGGATAAAACATCTCCGCGACCCTCACGGAAAAAGCGGAAAAGAAAACGGAAAATAAATAAACAAAACAACCAAAAACAATAAATGAAATGGACTCTCAGTCTCTGTTAACAAAAAGTTACACTTGAATTAGACACAACCAAAAACAATAACCCTAACCCTTTAGTATGTCGTCTTTCCCGCTTCACGTCCTGTTTGTATTTTGTTTGTCGACTAAATGCCCCAGTGATTGTGGACTGTCGGGAAGACGGAGACGGCCCCATCTGTAGCTTTAGTTGTAGTTTTTTTTTCCCAGCTGGGAAAACTGCATCGGATGATTATGCTTTAGTTGCAGATGCATGTTTGTTGTATTGCCGCTTTTAGTTGCTACTGTTTTACAACAAATGCAACATACCGGCTCGTCCAGGTTAAGTGGTTCACCACGGTCATTCGGTTTGAATCCGAAGTGCTCCCACACTGCAGCTGTCGCGTTCGGCTTTGAAACCAATTCCATCTTTGTTTTTATTCCTCCAAATCTCAACTAGCGTTACCTCTGGCTTGCTACTCCTCACGGAGGCAGGGCCCCGCCTCCCCACACAGAGACAAAGAGTGACTGACAAGAGGGTTCACGTGAGAGACACGAGGAAAACAAACAAGCATGCAAATGGAAATTATCGAGGCCGGCAAAATTATCGAGCTCATTTTAATTTATTGTGCAATTAATTGATTTATTGATTATCGTGACAGGCCTTCCCTTCACTAAGACTAAGAGGAGATAAGTATCCAGTTGTTTGGTTTTAAGAAAAAGGAGAGAAAAAAAGAAAGCAATCAAGAAAGAAAGACCCTTGCTCTCTCAGCACAGTTTGAAAATGATTTATGTATCACTTAGGGGATATTTGTAGGCAGTGCCAGACACCATACTGTAGTTAATTTAGGTCCTCAAGATTGTTGAATAAAAATCAGAGATGTCTCGCTGCTAGGACTGGTTCACAGCAAATATATTGTTCAAGGAGGAAAGTAATTTGTTCAATAAAAATGCATTTATACATTATTTTGTCACTGATGTATTGTTTTTGTACAGTATGTGGTATATATTTAGATATGCGTTGCAGTGATAGTCCATTGTACACATAATTTCATCTTGTTATTTGAAGGTTGACATTTGTGGGGTGGAAACATTTGACCTGAGTGAAATTTTATATTGTGAAACTATAACAAATGTTTCATGTGAGTTGATCATCAATATCCATATGCTTTGGAATCTTTATGAAGCACATTAAACCAAGATGATTTCAGCAACACAAATGCATTATGGATTACATGTGATCTTTGTGTCGGGAGGGCAAATAAGTGAGTGCAGCTGTAGTGGATATCAGCATGTCAATATTAGCACTCTCACTTGTCACCACTTAAAGTGTCCCCCGCTCAGACTGTTTAGCTAATGCAGAATATGGATGTGTGGGCTGAACCACTGTTGAGAGTTGTGTGTTGCTTTCATAATGTATACCCTTGAAATTGTAGAAGACTCTCTGTGGCATATAACAGTTCGTGCTTCTGCCACTTCTTCAGCATATTATATCTCTCAGGCTGCCAGACTGTGGCCACGCCCCCCTAAGTGTCTACTATGAAACTAAATCAATGGGAATAAAACTGACTCAAATTTGAATTCGCAAAACAACTTGGTAATAAAACAGCGCTGCTGAAATGATGGTAGAAATCAATGACACTGTCAGTCAGCTGTCAATACACTCCTCGACTTGAGAGCTTTAAATATCAGGGCATTACTTTTAACACAAACTAACACATAGTGGGCTTATTCTTTTCATTTTGGCATTATTCAGCTTGTGCAACTCAAATCTGTCTCACAGTATGATTATCTCTAATTGAAAGTGCACTCTTCTTCACAACTTGTTCTAAACTTCATTCATTTTTACATCGTAGTTGTTTAGCTTTAATTCTTACCATCCACAACATTGTCAATTTTCAAACATTGTGTCTGACTTATTACTTATATAAGCAGTTCAAGCAGGATAACCTACCCCCCCTTTTCAAAGTATTTCTGGGCACAGTTTGATCCAACAGGCATAAAAAATGTTCTGTTTCTCAATCAGACACCAGTGTTTCAACCTGTTTCTGACTGTGTCTTAGAGCATGTTTCCCAGCTCATAGGGGCTGAAAAGGAAGCACTGAAATGAGTACACGGAGAGATACTGACAGAAAACCTTTCACTATATCCTGAAAGCCGTCATGTCACTCTTACATTGAGTTACAACACAAATACACAGAGGACATCCACATTCTAAGTGCTAAATTAGTAAAACTATCGGAATTAAAATGAGTGATATAAAAACGCATTAGATGGTGAAATCAAATCTGAATCAGCACTAAAACCTGAGTGTGTCATGACATGTTGATATACAGTATGAGGCATGTCGAGGACTTTTATTATATATATAGACCACTGGTAGAAATAACAATGGTTAAAAATATGATAGCATCATTCCTAGACTTGACAAAACAATACATATGTGGCCTTATTACAACCTTGAGTTTAAAGTGCTCACACATCTTGAAAGTCATTGCAAAGTTTGTCAATTATTTGTACAAGTGAGTTTTTAAAAAGCCCTGATCAACCACTGAGCCTTGCAGGATTACTTCCAAACTCTCCCCATTGACCTAACATTTCAGATTTATTTTGATTTCTGATACGACAACATGTGAGCGGGTGCAGCAGCGGTGAGGCAGGCAGACCAACGCATGTGAGAAGAGGCATTAGACCTTTGCTGTCATTTGTCACTCAGACCGTCTCGGAGGCTGCAGAGGTGAACTGGGACACAGCTGTTGGTGAAAGCAAGGTGATGTTAACTGCACTTGTCAAGTCGTTCCTTTGTGATTTTGTGTGCGATTTGTGTGGGTGAGTGGTTTGTGTGGAGCGGGCGAAGCAGCAGGAAACGCTCTGCTGTCATTTGTCAGTCAGAGGTGATTCGGGACACAGCTGCTGGCTCGCATATCGGAGACGAGTGAATGCTCCGTTTTTGTGGACACTAACGGCTGTCTGTTCGTGTGTAGCTGCGGTCAAACACAAAGCGCAGCCCAGTACTTTAGAAAGGTTAATATCCACCCTCCTGGGATAGCTGACAAATCATGAAGTGTCTCCCCTGTAGCTTCATCACTTCCACTGAAACTTCACTTACAAATAGAGATATCGCTGAAATAATCTTTTCCTGCCATTTCAGTTGCATGCAGAAGTTGGATGAACACTTTATGGCTAAAGTACTCAAAAATCCCAAATGAAATATAGACACAAAAGATGTGGCATTTCAATTGACATATAGCCCTTATTGCAAGCTTTTGCTCTATTATGATTTGACACCAAAACTCAGGTAAGTTTGCTTTTTTGAGCTCTTCTTATCTGCAAAGCCTCCTGAAAATGTAAGCACTATTAGTTTAAATGTTGAGTATTGATCTGGAGCCTGGAGCTTGAGTGCAAAACATTCTCTTCCATGTACTGTGTAGGTAGAAGATCAGTAGCTCTCACATTAAGTATGTTTTTAGTGGGGTTTTTTCCCACTGCATTTTCAGTCCAGCACTCTATCCTTCAGCCTCAAAGACATCCTGCCCACACCTCTTAAACTCTCTCTTATGTTCAGCTGAACTCATCAGTTATACTTATACTCTATGTCAGTTCTCTTCCTCATGATGTAACAAACCAGCACACACTGTGGTGATTAATTGCGTACACCTATTTTGAGGCTGAGACCAATATCAATAATAAAAAGATATAGTGGCCGATATAAACACATTTTCGCAATGATCCCTCAGATGTGGTTATCAAACACAAATATATGTCAGGGAGGCAGGTTTAACAAAAAAAAAAAAATGTTATAATGTAAGAGAAAGCACAGAGGTTATATTGTGTGTGCATGTGTTAAATGGGTAAAACGTATATTGCTGTTCTCACTTTTACTGTTCAAAATGTCTAAATGAATGAAGAGAAGATTCAGAAAATAGTCAGTGTTTACCAACTCAAAATGAGTTAAGCCTCCTCAGAAATATGTTTAGTACAGGTCACACACTATGCAAGCAAATATGTCAACAGTGTTAGACAGTTTTGTGCTAATAACAGAAAAATAATGTAATATCACAGAAGGTGTCATTGCTATAACTAAACATTCTAAACAAGGTACAACATTGTGTGAATTCTACTGTGCTATCAGTACTTTTTTTTTTTTTTTTGAACAGATGTATTAGTCTCCTTTGCTTCCACACTGCTTTTAATACAACTGAAAACTTCCTCTTGATGTTTCACAAAGAAAGACTTTCTAGACAGGTGAAGGAATTCTCCCACCCTGAACTGCTGGAAGTGTTTTAGTGTTAAACAGATGGAGGAAGAGCTCATTTGCATTATCAGCAAAGGGCAGCAACAAAGAATTAAGACAGCATATGGTAACAGATCAACAATGCCTGCCTCTAAAACCAGCAGGACTTTAATACAAGACCTGAATCTCTACTTGGGCGGTATTTGAGAATTTAGGTTAACAGCTTTACTCTTGCTTAATCTGAGCTCAGAAATCGACTTTTTAAACCCACCTTAAACTCTCGGTACAGGAAATGACTTTGGCTACCTGACATGCCACAGCATACCATGCCTGTTTCAATTTTAAACATGGTTTAACGGGTTCTGAATCCTTCCCTTAATCCAACTCTGGCAGCGTTAGTGCCATGCCAGAGCACTTGGAGATCGAGGAAGTTGTGCAATTTGAGGAAAGTAGAAGGACGAAAGATAAGAAGTGTAGTGGAAGAAGCAGAGAGGTAAAGAGGAGAGGAGAAAGATAAAGAAAAAGATGCTATGCATGCACTGGCTGTTGGCACACTGCCCTGAGGGAGCTGTTAAGGTAGCTTGACTTTCTGCCTCCTGCGAAGCTGTCAATAAGGTGGTTGCCTCTGAAATAGTTTCGGGGAACTTGCAGTATGAAGATTAAATTTCATGAATGTGGTACTTGGAGTCACTCCGCAACCTACATGTGCCTAAAATAAAAGGGATGCAGCAAACATTTCAATGTAGAGTGTGTATCATAACATTATCACCTTTTTTAAGTGTTTAAGTGTTTAAATATTGATTAAGGTTATAAGTCATCCAGGTCATGGTAAATCTAAGTGCTGTATCATAGGCAACTGGACTTGTTTCAATGACCCACAAGTGGCCCTAATGACTCTGAAACTAGGAGGTCACACATGACCTTAACAACTCTGAAAGGACACTCCCACACAGAGTTTAAAAGTCAGCCAACTCCTTTCTTTTTAGTTAGAACTGAAGAAGCCTCTTGGATGAGAGGTGAAACGTCTTCAGGAAAGTGAAACAAGACAAATTGCCTACTATATAGCGCTTAGATTGGGAAGTTAACATTTTAACATTTAACTTTTTTTTATTTCAAAAATGAGTTCAAACTTTCTTTTTTTTTATCTGATAAAAGTGTTGTTAATTGCATTCAAATCATCAGCTAATAATCCAAGATGAAAGTGTTCTCAGGGAACAGGTTTACTGCAAGAGTCCGTCAGATACCACCTCCAAATAATCAAAAAGGCAAAAGGATGACCAAAGCACTTTCTGAGTTTCCTAATTTGTTCACCCCTTCAGCCATTTACTCAGCTGTTTTCCCTAAGCAAAGCTGACTCTCTGTCTCTCTCTCTTTCTCGTTCTCTCTCTCTGGCTGACATAAAAGGTTGTATGAAAAATTACAACAGTCCTGAATATTAGAAGTGCCTGCAAAATACTTTCCCAGCCGATCCATCACCACAGGGACACATGGGTTTATCGTGTGCGTGTGTGTATGTGTGTGTGTGTGTGTGTGTGTGTGTGTGTGTGTGTGTGTGTGTGTGTGTGTGTGTGTGTGTGTGCGTGTGTGTGTGTGTATGTGTGTATGTGTGTGTATGCATGTGTGTATGGACACCTAGAAGTCATGGCGATCAACCTGCCATCCATGATTGGTGTGGATGTTCTGTGTGTATAACCTTGCATATGGTATGCTGTCACCTAATAGGACAGTTTGCCAGTTAACCTCTCCATGATGAGAGAATCCATCATTATCTTCACAACTACTGCATTTAAAAGGACGTTCACAAACTCACACACTCGGTTCACCTTGCACATACAAAACTCGCCCCTTTGTCATAGCTGTGATCTAGATATGATTGAGCTGTGTTCATTTTACAGTGGGCATGGCTTGAATGGTATGTCACTCACCATTTTGCAGTTTGCAGCACTGGGAAATTAGCTAGAATGTTTAAATATGCTTTCAGTGCTTTGACCGCTACAAACCAAATGCTGTTCACTAACATTTTTTTCCATAATGAGAAATTGGAATCATACTCTCTTTTCTGACCAACAAAATGGTCTCGTCATTATTAAAGGCCATGTTATTGCTACCAGACCACCGGTTTTCCATGAGTGTTTCCATTTCGCAACAGGAGATTTTATTTCACAGCTAATGCACTGTCAAGAAACAGTGTGTTTACATTTGAACTATCAGAAAGTGTTTTTATCTGTGGTCGTATTTTTTTTACCCTCTATCCTTTCACCATTCTCAAACTTAACCTTGGGTGCTTTTGAGAATGTGCCAAGAGATATGGGTGAGTAACACAAAATACAATGATAAGGAAGAAATTAGGAATCAAGAACATGACCGCCTCCTACAGTACGAAGAAACAAAAAACACTGTCTATAATTGAGACCATATGGAATTGGTTCTGGTCAATAATTTTCTTCTTCAGCTATATGCAGTATCTAAAACAGGACTCTGTGGGTGTTTGTGTACGATGGACCATTCCACTGTAAATGAGAATTCATATGTTACTGTGCAGAATTAGTTTTTCTTTGTTGCACTTTTGTGCAAGCCCATATGGAGCACCTTGTACACCAGTCTTGTAGTTCCCATGAGTGGTATAGATGAGCCCTATTATTGCATCTCCCAGGGAGGTGATGTTTTCACCCATGTCTATTTGTTGGAAGTTTGTTAGCAAGATAATACAACAACTACTGACCAGATTTCCTCAAATGCTGGATAGAAGTTTTTTCTCGGCGCAGAAGAGACTCCATTGACTTTTGGTGAAGATCTGGATAAAGGGACAGATGTGGGAATTTATTCTCACTTTTTTAACATTGTGTTTTTGTGTTTGTTTATTCTTTTGCAATTGAGTTCTTGTGGAAAAATAATGCATAAAAGGACACATGGTTTTTGCATGATGAAGACCTGGACAGGTTAAAATGGTGTGTATTGTTGATCATTTTAACATTACAATAATCACACATGGACCCAAATAGAGAGTTATACAGTTAAAAAGATGGGCAAAAAATGTGCCGCATGTAAAACCACACATTTACGATGATTCAAGAGGAGAAAAGGGAATGAGTAAGGGAATGCAGTTTATTGTTTGATAAGGGAACTATTGTGTCTACAGTCATTATCATTGTGCTGGGAGTTGTTGATTTTTCTTTGGCAAACAAACACTTGTACATTTTAAACCAATAAAGCCTCCAGAAAGAGAAACAGACATACCAACAGAGCCAAGCAGGGGATAGTTTGTTCTCTGATTAGTTGCTGTAAATGTTGCCAGACTGACTGATGCTCCTGCCACCATGTTGATTATTTGTATTTGTTGGTATTTCTGTATTGCCAAACATAAGTCGTCAATGCCAACAAAGCCAAACTAAAAGAGTGAAGGCCCAGAAAAAGAGAAAGATGGTCTCTGTGTGTGGCCTTCCTGTATTCTAATTGTTGTATTTCATCTTTTTACTGCTATGTAAAGCAAAAGGAAAGGCCCAAAGGAGCACATTGTTTGTATAGGTGTCCTTCTGGTGGTGTTTGCTTCACATGTCTAGTAATGCTGTATAGTCGTATAGTGGTGCAAGTTTCTTGAATAAAAAGTGGATTTAAGGCTGAAAATAAAGAGAGTGGTCATGTTCAATACAGATGTACTTTTGAGGAATCAACAAAACAAATAAGTAAATTGTTGGTTAAGTGTTAAAGGCATGACAAAGCCGGGAGAGAGCCTTCATTTATGTGGGAGCGGAAAGGAAATTGAGAGTATCGACAGCATAAAATGCTTTTACATTGCTTACATAAGAAGGATTCAAGAATTCAGACGGGGATGACATTTGGGAATAGGCCAATTATGATTTTACAATTTGGAGTCACCAGCAAAGGTGGGACAAAAAAAGAATTCCAGATAAGACAGATGTCATCGGACACTGAAGAAATATCAAACACAAAATGTTAGTGGAGGTGCAATAGCATCATACGCTAATTTGACAAATAAAGCTCTGGATTTTTTAAGAGCTGTCAGATCACCAGTGTATAAAAGTACAAGTGCATTCTATACCTCTATGACAGTGAAAGTTTCTAAATCAAAGGCTATGTTAATGTTAATGGAGGATCGTGGCCGAGGATCGTGCTGCTCAAAAAGGCTGAACAAGGAACGTTTTACTGTATGAATGAATAATTTGACAGACTTTGAGGATATCATCTGCTTTATTTTCATTTTGGAACATTTTGATAAAGTGAAAGTGTGTATGTGACATTGTTTGCAAAAAAATTTACAATACAATATTTCCCTAGATATACAACAAGCAGTCCCCAAAAGACAATTCTACCATGCAAACATGCATGAAAACAGGGAACAGTAGAAAGCATCATGGAGCTCAGTGGCAATGTAATCATCGTTACTTTTCTAGATGTATTTTACTTCAGTTCCTCTTTTAAACTCATTTGTAATGAGTCCATGTTTGAGTGCTGTTAGAATGAAGATAGACGGGAAATAATTTATTCACCCTCATCCTTAACTGAGACTCAAGTCATTGCATCACTCCGGTAAAGGAGCAAAAATGTACATGTCCAATCAGGTGTCATGTTTCCCTCACTGGCAATTTGTGCAGTAACTGATAAACACCCACGTTTTCCCACTGAGGACAGGATGTTAGTGTTAGTGTTTTGTTCAGTGTGCAAGGGGAATGAGATGAGGTGAGACAGCTCGTCACAGCAACAAACCAAGTAGCCCTAGCCTTATGTGAGCACAGATGGGGACTGACCTCAAGACCACTAGGCTGTAGTCATGTACAGAGGTGTTAGTGAGTGTAGTTAGATAAAACATCTGCCGACATTTTAAAGTGAGAAGTCCAGATGGAGAGCGAGACAGTGAGTCTATGATTTAAGAACCAAAATCAAAATTAAAAAGATCCTAAGAAGCACAGACAAAAGTAGAAATACTGTCAAGGTCTCTGCTCTCTCTGCAAATACATGATCAATGTAATTAAATACCTTCAAATTAGATATGAAAATGGACGAGATTCTATTCATATAATTAAAACATGAAGTAGATATTTACATCTTTTAAGCATTAGACAAGATAATATTTTAACACTGACATTGGGTTAGTTGCCTACACTGGTTCAGTTCAGGTGCTACAGTGTCCTCTCACAGTCCAAAGACTTGCACAATAGGTTAATTGGCATCTCTGAATCGCCTGTAGGTGTGAATGTGAGTAGGAATGATTCTCTGTCATATGTCAGCCCTGTGATTGACTGGTTGGATATCCAGGGTGTACATCGCCTCTCGACCCATGTCAGCTGGGATTGGCATCAGTGCCTACCGTGACACTTCAAGACAGGCAGTGTAGCTAATGGATGGATGGATGGATGGATGGATGGATGGATGGATGGATGGACGGATGGACATGTTTTAACCCCATAAAACTACGGAGGCATCTGTGTCCCAAGAAGTCTTTGTCAAGTCTTTTGCAAAATAACATATAAGGTAGTATTAAAAAGGCTGTAGTTACCACATCTGCAAATTGAAAATATTTTCACTTAAAATACACTTTAATTCAAGGTGTTTTTCTTTTTGTCCCTAATTACCGTGGGGTTGAGGTGGATGAAGCAAATTCAGGTCAGTTTGTAACTTTTAATTAACAACGGTTAAAAGGATTGTAACTCATTTTTGCTCAATTAAAAATACCTTTCCACATGATTACCAGAGTGTGCTTCAGAGCATGTGAGCGGAGCTGAGCGCGGAGCGAGCAGGGAGCGGAGCGTACGCAATATAGTCGGAGCGCAGAGCGGGTTTTAATCCAAAGTCCAGAGCGATGGTTCTGTTTCGCTCCAGTTCCGTTCCGATACCGCTCTCCACGAGTCTAGGGCATGCACAAGTCCAGACTCACGTGTGCCTTAAACGGTTAGCTTACATCAGAGGTCATTCGTTGAGAGTTTGTAAAATATTTCGAAAGCAAGCAGACAGGTCATAGGAATTGCTCACTCTTTTAAATTTGAGCGAGCGTGGAGCGATTTCACCAGAGCTGAATGAAATTTTAGGTGAGCTCAGCTCCGCTCACATGCTCTGGTGTGCTTTTAACTCAAAAAGCCCTGCTAAAAGGTGAACAACAACCAATGATCTCTTTTCCAAAACCATTTAACATTCACATAACACTGAACCAGAGAGACAGATGAAGAGAGGGGTGGAGAATAGTCGAACAAAGAAAAGCCTCCACAAACAGATTTGGGTAAGAGAGAGGGAGCTAAACAATGAATGAATGGAGAGATTTATTCATTTTCTTCTGTTTGTTGATGAATTCCCATTGTATTGGGGGCTTTGGCAATATTGTTCATGTACCATTCATGCCAACGATGCATACTGGATTGAAAATGAAACAAAAACGGGCAGTGTGTGAGATACAGAGAAAGAGGGAGAGCTGTCATGTTCAATCAGGATGAGGCTTGGACAGTGGAGCGGTGAGGTGGAATAAAACTACCTGATTAATTTTAACATCATCGTTCTCATGTTTTTGGAATTGAGAGACAGAGAGTGTGACTGAGAGAGAGGGAGGATTAGAGAGGCAATGCAGGGGATGTAGTGAGTGTGAGTTTGTTCAAACTGAGCTAATTCTGTACGTGTGTTCAATCTCCTTCTGTGTGTGTGTGTGTGTGTGTGTGTGTGTGTGTGTGTGTGTGTGTGTGTGTGTGTGTGTGTGTGTGTGTGTGTGTGTGTGTGTGTGTGTGTGTGTGTGTGTGTGTGTGTGTGTGAGTGTGTGTTTTCCAGAGAATAGGTTTGTGATTCCCCAGGCCTGTTGTGTTATGGCTTATTGAATAAGCTCCATGCTCCACTGTATATTCAGCATAATGACTATAGATCTAAGAACAACACTGAAAACCTCTGGCTGGTTTAGCTTATCGATCAGACACAATCTTATCGTTTTTCTATTCTCCCATTTGTAAGAATGTATGTGCGTGTGATCCTTTGTTGAAAATTTACAAATCCAACAGTGAAGGTCCCACGGCTCTGATGTGATAACGTTTGTTTGACTTGTTTGTTTGAGAAACCCGGAAATAGAAGTATAATGTATACATGGTGGAGTTTTTTTTTTTTCTCCAATAAAAGGGGAAGAAAAACAAAAGTGTAATCAACACTAATCATATTGTGAAGTGCAATGCAATATCTACAGAGATCAGAAGGAAAATGCAGGACCTCATTTTTTTAGAATGTATTAAACTTATTCCTGTTTTCTCATATTAAACGGTTTACTCGAGATGATATGTTTTCTGGTAAAATTTCTTAGAGTGGAGGCAGAAGAGTTGAGGAGACATGTGTATCGAGCCAGCTGTCACTACACATCAGATACAGCAGGTCTGTTGCTGTGCCCCTCCAGCATTACATCTGGAGGCGTCCCTGTGTTGCAGTCGTATAAAGAGCGCCAACTGTGCACATTAGCACAAGGTTGGGCGGGTCATATAGAGGCCTTTCCCAGCAAAGGCAAGGGTTTGTGTCGCTTGTTGTTATTAATGCCATAACCTATGACTGAGAGGTATGGCCTTAATATAATATCACAATATTTTTAGGCCATATGACACAGTACAATATATACCCACACATTTCTAAAACTTCTCAAATGCATGTCATAAATATGAAGACTGGGCGATAGAATCAAACAACAACATTTTTGATCAAGTATGACCTACTTCGACCTACTTTTGCAACAATATTTGCGGGGTTACTACTGGTACTTTCATGAAATACTAACATATAGTGACATTGAGAATTATCATCATTAATGGGGATGTAATGACTAGGTGGGTAGAGGCAAGCAGAACAATAGAACAGTCTGGTAAGTGTAGAAAATGACAGCATTTTACTGTAATGCAGCCATTAAGTCCATGAAAAGACAACACTGATTCCATATCTTCTGTTTCTTTGTGATTGATTCCTCTTTAAGTCCCCCCCCCCCTGCTGTATTTCCATTTCCTCTTCTGTTTTCCTCATTATCTATCCTCCTAATTTACTCCCCCACTGTCTCCTCTCTCTCTGTCGAGTACATTTTGGATTATAAAAGCTTTGTTGGTTTGTTGCACCTAACAATAATGATAATTTGCTCCAGCACTCCGAACAGAGTTCCCGTGTTCGAGGACAGTTTCATCAATATTTGTGAACATGAGAAGGAGCTGGGAACCAGGGAAGCAAAACTAGTTTGTCATCGAGCAACACGTTCTGTGAGAGAATGATTCGAATTGAAGGCTGAATTGGTACAATCCGCGTTGTTTGTTTTGAATTTTAACCCCAAAAGAGCCTTATTCTAAACTGGCAACAACTTTTTGAGTCTGGAAATGTTTCCCTGTTGAACATTGATTCAGAATAACCTCTAATACACATCACTTGTTACTATTGATATTTTTTTTCAATAATTAACTGAGACGAGGAAATAACACCGGCACTAACACTAATGTGCAAAGAATAAAACTATATATTAAAACACTGTCTGTGGAAAATTCAGACTTTGTTTAGAATTGAATTACCTATTTCTGCCATGGCTACTTCCAACTACATTCTCTTGGTGACTACAGCTCATCTCTTACCAGTTTGTGTTGCAAAAACAAAGCAATGATATGAGTGTCTACGGACATATGTTTCATAAGAAAACTACTATAATATCCAGAAGTCTCACCAAACTCTGAAGCACATGACCAAACTGCTGTAGCACCACTATACTCCCCTACTGTCACTCTGCTCTGCACTGATTTGACATGATGCAGTAGCTGCTGTTTCGCTCTGTAACAGCCCCATGCTGTCCTAACAGCCTGCACGACTGTGTGAAAGGAATTTAATCTTACCATCTAAGTCTCATCCAACAATCTTTTAAGCATTCACATGTGTAGATTCTGTAAAATGCAGCACAACTGATCATAAACCGGCACAAAGCCTTTTTTTTTTATTACAAAGAGACAGTCAGCTAATTAGGAATGATGCTGTGAAAAGCATACAACTTTAATGTGTGTAAACAACAACAAGTAATGGAACCTGTATTTTGTATATGCAGCAATCTTATGATCATTTTATTACACACGAGGATGGGATGTCTAGAATTTCTTTAAAGGAAATAAATGTTATTTGTTAATTGTTTAGAGTCACTGCAAAGTAAAGATAAAGGTCTAAAGTCATCATTCTGGCATAAGCAGGATTTAGCTTTAGCTCAAAATGTGTAATTTGTGAGTTTAGTGTATTGACCTTTGTCTGAAGAGGCCTCCCATAGAGAGACAAAATCCTTCCCTCTCCCCCTCCACTCTCTTCCATACCTCGATGGGTTTTCTCACCAGGGGTTTCTTTCATCTGTCTTTCTGACATACTGAAATATGTTCCTGGGTTTTTTGTGTCTGTAAGCTAAACCGTGATCTAAACTTTTTGCACCTTGTCATTTTGACAAATATAAAACAACAATTGTGTTAGCTCAAAACTTCGGCTTTTATGAAGCTGTGTCATTGTGCCACAGACTTAGACTCCTGGGATCTGTTGTTGCTGAATGACTAAGAACAACATGTACATCCTATGTAACTTATTACTTTATGTTTTTTTGCGATGTAATTGTATGATGCTCTTTGATGTTGAATAAATCTTCTGAATAAATCTTCTGCCCCTAAAACGTAACTTTATAATATAGTTGATAGGGATGTCTGGGCATTTAACGCAGAAACACAACAGTAGATTTGGAAATCGTAACTCAAGATATTTAAACAAACATAACAGATGTAACTTCTTCTATAACAGATCCCCAATCCAATTAACCTTATGCATTTTACTTGTTTGAATAATTCATTGGCTTAAAAAATGTGTCTTACCATTGTTCTCTGCTTTGTCCCTGTGTATTGCTATGTAAAATATAATGGGACTTTTTAAGTGATACATTCCTGCATTATTTATACATATGACTAACAGAACACCCATCAGAGGGCGGCTGAGCAGAGTAAATCACTGGATACTCAGACTCCGTGGATATGAGGAAACTGTGTGCAAATTAACTGAGGTTATTTTAAATTGACGTGTCACTTGCTCTCTGAATAACCACTGAACCTCTCTCTATCTCTCTCTGCATGTATCTCTGTGTTTTTAGGATGGCATGGGAAATCTGCGGGTGACCAAGGAAGGCGTCCGATTGGAGGGAGTGTCTGAATTCTTATTGCCTTTATACGTCAAAGAGATCCAGTCTCGCAGGGTAAGACCACATCTCTGTGTGAGCGTATGTGTTTATACGAGTTATAGGACAAGACATTATGCATTTTTTGACTGTAAGTGTGTGTGCTTTCATGTGTTTTCGTGTAAATGTACAATGTTAAATATATTTTCAGGTTCAATTAGTTTGATATTTTTTGCAGTGTATGTTGCACTGAATTTTCTATCGTATCAGTCCTATGTTTATTTATGTGGTTGGGGTGTACGTGTGTGTGTACGTGTGTGTACGCCCTTACATTCCACCCCTATAATGAACAGAAATCAGATGCTGTTCCCAGCAGTCTGGGTCTATTTGTCATGCGTTTGACATATTATAGCACTGTATATAATCCAGCACTTTTCCAATATCTCCATTCATCACACACAGTATCATCATCGATCCCATCAGCTGAGGCAACATGAACACTATGTCACTCTATATAGGGCAATCATTGTGACACTGTGTGTATGTGAGCTCAAGCGTGTGTGCGTGTTCATGTATATGAATAGTAAGCAGGAGGATTGACTTTAATAGTGGCATGCTTTCACAGACACATGTGAGTGTTTGTGTCTGTGCGTATGTGTGCGCACGCTTGTGTGTGTGCACTTGTGTGTGTGTGTGTGTAGACGAGTGGAGCGGAGCAGGTGATTTATGGTGTGATAATGCTGGATAGAAAGATATAGGACAATTGATAGGCAGGAAACGTATGAAAGATGTAATGCTCCACACGGTTGTGGTGATCTTCATTACTGTAAAGCTAAACATTTGTGAAGGTAAATGTGTCTTATACTAAAATCCAACATAGTTTATAGCAGTTCTATTCTGTAAGAAATTCTAATGATGTTTGATATTTCCTGTCCTTGGGCTGATGCTGTTGAGATAGTTGCCTCTTCTACTGAAACACCATTCACACCTATATACATGGTTTTCACAGCAGATGATCTTTGTGAGGTGTGCACAAAAGCACTTTGAGCTTGACAACAATGTTGAGGGCTTTAAGTAAGTTTGAAATGGATGTTTATTTAACTTGTCAAGGACCATGTATTCTCCCAATTGAAGTCGCTTAGTTATGATGTAATCTCGTAAATTGTTTTAACACGATGGAATGCATGTCATGTAAAAACTTTGTTAATATAATGGGGGTGGAACTAATTTTCATTGTTGGGTGATTATGTTGATTATTTTTGGTTAATTGATAAGTTGTTTGATGCGTAAAATGTCTGAAAATGATTTTTAAAAATGCCTGTTTTTACCCAAAGCACAAGATGACACCCTCAAATGACTCAACTACCCAAAGATATTCGCTTAACGTTGCAATGAGGAGTAAAGAAACTACAAAATATTAACAAATACTACCAAATATTAACAATAAAGACGTTGGAATCAGAGTATTTACCTTTTATAAATTAAAAAAAAATAACAATCTGATTAATCAACTATCTAAATAGTTGTCCAATGAAGTATTCCAGTTCAAGTAAAAAATAAACAAAAAAAACCCATCATATTATGTACTATAATAATTAGGTATGCTGTACATTAGGGCTGGGCGGTATGGCCTAAAAATTGAATCTCTGATTTTTTCACACCAAATTCGATTTACGATTTTTTTCCTTCTCAAGACCAAACTTCAAATTGCAAATAAATTATTAAAAGCATTATAAAAATGCATTTATTTTAATGCTGTTATTTTTTTAACAAAATTGCCCTGCCATTGTAAACAGTGCAGCTTCAAACTCACTTGAAGAGAATGTATCTCTTTTTGATAAAATGCTTTTGTCAACATACATTTAACATGTCAGATTGCTTGCTATTATAAGAGCAGATCAGTTTCCATATTGGTATTGATAAAGTGTTAATATAACTTTAATTAAATGCTTTATTTTGCAAAAGGTGCCTTTTGTTTACAAAAAAGTATTTTATATCCCTGAAGATATGTAAACTAAATGAAACATCTGCATTGCACAGTAAACATCACATGTTGGTAGATGTGCAGGACATGAGGTGTGTGCTTGCTGCCTTTTTAACACATTTTTGACCAGGAAGACGAGCCTGTCTGCTACCCCTGGCTTTAGGCCCAGTTGCTGCTTCCTAACACAAACTTGCGATCGAACATTTTCAGCATGTGGATGAACCTCCAGCTTTTCCACTGCATATACGGGCATGATATCTATAGCGATATGCAACATGACTGCATCTGTAACAGCTGTCCACCAGGCCCCTTTCTTCTCATACAGGACACGATGATTAAATGATTCCACTAATAGTGGCTGTTTTTCAGCAGGTGTTTGTGGGCTGCCGCTGTCCTGTACATCTTGTAGTGAACAACAAGTGTCCCACTGTGATGCAGGCGTCTGTTTGAGATACTGAAATAAATGGGTCATTCCGCTGCCTTTAGTTGCAACAGCCTTTAAGCATACTTTGCAGCGGACCGTGGTTGGTTCGAGGTCCGACACCACAAAACCAAACTACTGACGAGACAGTGCCATTTGAGGAACAAGCTCTTAGCTTGCTGCGTGTTGTTGCGTTTGTTTCTCTGTGGAAAATAAATGCGGGGGGCGGAGCGCACTATGAACTGCAGGAGCCTGTGGGGAGCGGCGGCGGAGCAAATTAAGGAGAAAATCGATTTTATTATTTTTAATTTGTCCTAAACCACAAACTCGAATTAATTGCTTTTGCCGATTTATCGCCCTGCCCTACTGTACATAATATGTGGTTTATGGCTGTAGGCAGGGAAACACAGAAAGCTACAAAAAAACTAGAGGAAATAGTGAAAAAACAAACAAAAAGTCACACTACCAGGATGAATAGAGGTGCTCAGATGAAAGATGTACTAATATACATGTGACCGACAGAGGATGCCAGAATATACTGAAGTAAAGAACAGGGAGATGTTGAAGCAAAAGATAAAGAAGTTGAAAGAAAGCAAAAAGAATGAGGGAAATAATGGTAAGAGTGGAGGGAGTTGATCAAAAGTGAAGAACGATGCTGAGGAGATTGAATGAATTAAGACGAGAAGTGTTGTAGAATGAGTGAAGGGGAGGACGACTGTGGAGAAAAGTAATTAGTGAAGCGAAGAGAGGCGAGAGGAAGAGAAGAGGGTTTTAAGAGGATAAAAAATGAGTATCAACAAATGCTTGTGTTGATATGGTTATGAGTGGAATAGATAGATGAAAAAATCTGCTTCCAACTCTCTGAAAATGCTGCTTTCATTTGATGTCTCTTTAACTGAAAGGAAAGGCCGGAATGTCACAAAAGGTCTTTAGCAGTCGTTTTACAGAGACTCTTGCAAATACACGGCATGATAACCCTGAGGGCCATCAAGACCACTTGTGCAGAGCAGAAATACGATAAGTGCTTTTCAAGTGCTTCATGAATCAGATTTTTGGTACTTCAGCTGTGGGTGCTTTGTTATTTTCTTCATATTGAAGATATACCAGTCAGCTTCAATAATCACAAGTAAATAACGGTACAACTGTAAGAGGAAATAAAAGTAAAATGTGTTGCTTTAGTTTTGAAAGTCTGATTTGATTTTAAGGATTTGTCCTTAATCTGTTTTAAGTTTTGTGGAGACACAATTACAATATGTAGTTAAATTTGAATTGTTGTTGTCTTCCTGTTTTTTTTTTATCATACAACTTAAAATGACACATCGCAATTTGTTTCTCAAAGGTTTTTACAATCTGTACAGCATACACCACACTCAACCCTAAACCAATACAATTTTGATAAATGATTTTAAATCTAATGAGCAGTCCTTTCATTGCACTTGAAATTAGTGCAGTGATGATTGAAAAAATGTAATGGTATGAAAATCATTGACTCTATTTCCAGTGATTTTCAAGACGTGACAGAACATATTTTTAGATGAGAGATGGTAAAAAAAATTGGACTCTGTCCCTTTGTGCTACTCTTCATTATCTAAAAGCTGACATTAATGGCATTTTCATGTAGGAAGCAGCTCTCACTATACAGCTTATTTCCCACGGGACATGCAGTATGCACAATCACGTTCACATCAACATGGTTCAACATGAGTCAGCTACATCCCAGTCTATTGCTTCCAAGATGGCAGTGAGTAATATACTGCTGCATGACTTTGAACCTTAGAATAATTTATTTGAGAACAATGTGACATATCGATGGGCTTGTGTTCATGCATGTTGGGTCAGACAACCACACGCTGTCTTCAAAAACTTTTGTGCACTTTGAAACCAATGCTTGAATCAATTACAGTAAGAAAATGTGACATCAGACATTAATTAAAGGTCCCGTCTTCTTAAATATGCTAATAGAAACACCCTGTACTGTATTTATAAATTCTAGTAACAGTTATAAATGACCACACAACATATCCTTTTTGCATATATGTGAAAACAAAAAAGATTGGGACGCTGTGTAAAATGTAAATAAAATCAAAAGGAGCAGATGTATATACAAAATCAGTGAAGTTGATTAGGTAAATCATTAAATATACTGTTTTTGCACTGTTTTCAAATAAGCATAATGTCATAAAAGGATTCACAATTGATCACTTTTTTTTTGTTTTATACAGCATCCGACCATTTTTGGAATCGGGGTAGTACTAGATCTTTGTCACCAATATAAACAAAAATATGAGAGCCAACACAAACAGATAAAGAAATGGGAGGGAGTACATATGCTGTGGTTTTGTTTCCTTTGAAGCTTTACACTCTGTGATAAGAGCCTGTCTGTGTGTGTCTGTGTGTCTTTATCTGTCCTGTAGCTGTGTATGATTGTCAACTGTTGTATTTACAAGCCTGTGCGATAATGTGTGTGCGATGGTTGCATGCACCTCTGAGTATCTATTGATATTTTTATACTCAAAACTTTTTTTTTGTTTGTTTTACTTTTATGAGGAAGCCAGTGCATGTTTGTGTATGTGCAACTATATGTGTGTATTTGAGTGTGTGTTTGAGGCTGAGCTTATCTTCTTACATAAAAGCAAACAGCAGGTCACCCTCACACTTTCTAAACAGCAGGCACGCTCTTATTTTGGTATTGTCAGTCAGTACGCTTTTACAGTGAAGTGTGGTTGCAGTGGGGGAGCATGTTGAATCAAAAGTATCCACTAAGCTCCGTGGGGACACAACAGTCTACCGCTGGTTTTGTGAAGAGGCATACTGTGGAGAGACGGGGAGACAAAAGACAGAAGGAGAGAGCAACATTCACAGTTCAGGACAGAGATTCTTTGCTGCAAAGCTGTTGCCTAACAGTCCTGACCACAAATCAAAGAAACATATTTATCTCCTTAGATTTTAGATTAGCTCTGTTAATAGGGTCAAGCAAGTAGCTGGCTGAATTACATGGAGCAGATAATGTACATTTTATAAGTATCCTTGAGGAAAATATGTCATTATATGTAGGGAGACCAATGTGGGCATTTTTCCACTGTTCGGGGATCGGCAAATTTGACCGTGGACCCAAGGCTGATTTTTTTTTTTTTTTTTTTTATGTCAGAGCACAATTTGTGGCAGAATGCAGATGCGCACATAACCTTACTCTGGCAAACATGTGGATAAAATGTCTGCAGTGTGGAAATTGGTTAATTTAGAAAGTGAAAGCAGTCCAACGGTAAAATGTAACATCGCGGAGGGGCTGCACGGAGGGGCAACAAAAGAACTGCATTTAGTACTACACATTTGATACGGCATATAAAAAACAAAAACACTCAAAGTTAACGAGTTCACTCAGGCAATACAGCCAAAGGCACCGAAGCAGCAAACACTGGCAGATACTCTCAAAAGGAAAGAGAAATATCCTCGAGACGGTGACATGGCCAAAAATATTACATAGGAGGTAATTGAATTAATCGCTGGATAACCAGCTCATCTCCGTGGTAGAGGATCAGGATTTTCTTTGTCACCTGGAGTTTTTGAGTCCCCGGTATGCCCTACCATCTCGGCATTACATTACAGTGATTCTACTTTCGAGTTACAACGTGCCAGTACTCATACAGCAGAGCATTTAAAACAGACAATTGAGGAGATGCTGAACGCATGTGAAATAGACAAGCAACGTGTCCACGTCATTTTACATGACAATGTAAAGAATATCCTCATTAGGTAGCTGACTAAGATTTAAGTTTATAAAAGTTTGATCCATGTTTATAACAGACAAAGCAACTTCTGGTCAACCTTTAGCATTGTCAGGGTTGAATTAACAACTGCCTGTCAAACATTACTGGTTGAGCGCCATCCACATTTGAGTTAAGCCCCACCCACCCATACACAGATGTAGATATGGATTATTTTGTTGAATATTTACAGCTACAGATAACATTGTCCTCGCTCATCCCTTACTATTAGGTTTCATTTGCAGCCCATTAACATTAGTGTAAGTCGTGTTTTTACACATTACAGTACATAAGCTTGCCATTAGTTTGAAGTCATCCAACACCCTTATTCAAACAACACATACCGTGATGTACACACACTGAGGTATGACATCACAGGAGAAAACAAAACAGCTTGCTGTGTTTGCTCCAAGAGTTTAAGGGCCAAAATGTCTTGGTGTACAGTAAATATAGGATAGTTTCATGGCCACACACCAAGAACCCCTCATTGAAATGATACAATGTCATAAACTGAGACGATGCTAAAAAAAGAGGGACACAAACTAAAGACAATCCCTTGGGCTTTGGGTAAATGGATGAGGTAAGAGTACTTGAGCATGGAGAGTGATATTGAAGTAGAAATACAGATAATACAGAAAATAACGAAACCAAAGAAGGCTGAAAGCGAGAGACAAAAAACATGAATGAACAGAGAGAAGAGGAATGGCAGCTGACATTATGTTAATGCACATTGGAGGCATCGTTAGGGGCATGCACATCACTTTGGGCCTGACTTATTTTCTTGCCTTTGTTTTTTGCACTTATTCAAACTGGAAAACTCAGAGTTGTAGAAAAGATTCAAAAATATACTATGCAGGATTTTACAAAATGATCTCTCTAAATCATCACAATGACCCATTAGAAGTGAGTGGTAGTGTCTTTATCTGCAGTCACCCTGCCCTCTGTCTATATTGTTTTTTTTATTTTCTTAGTATTTTGTGATTTTTTTTTAGACATTTCTGGGCACCGGTGATTCTCGGGGAAGATAGCTGGATGTTGTGTCCTACAGCAGCTTGTCAAATACTGTCTCATTCGCCAACCCAAAGCGAATGAGACTAAACATCCGGCCACTGTTAACCTGTTAAAATGTTCACAAACAGCAATCGACAAATTTTACATAGTATGCCTTGAAGTGTCTTGAGAAAATATATTTTAGGATGTACAGACATGTAGATAGAGATGAAGATGAAGATGGCATTCCTCCAACGCAGCTGTATTATTCCTTGTACAAAAACCACATATACACACATTTTGCATAATCGGGGCCATCCCACAGCAGTGCATTGTGGGTAAGGTAACAGGAACATTGTGACCCCCAGAGAGAGCTAAATACAGAACACTGCATACAAACCACACATTAACAGCGACACTGAGAAATTAGATTGGCTGGGTGGGAGGGAAAAAGATAACTGAAAAGAAAAGGGGAAGGAGGTTAGAAGGAAGTAAAGAAATCAGTGAGAAGCAAAGAAGTGTAGGAGGGTGGAAGAAAAGGTGTAAATACCAAAGAGGGATGGTAGACAGAGACAAAGAGAAACTAATTGGTGGAATAACAGCAGACTTAACAGTCCAACATATACTGCAAATTATGGTGTGTTTATTTTCTTAGAGTCAGTATAATGTTCCTTTGTGGCCTTAATTTCATTTTGTATTGTTTTATCATAATAGATATTACTGTGCAGTTTAAGAGTGAGTTCAAATACCTCAATGTCGCTGGTTCTTGCATAACAAACTGTAGCAAATAAACCTTTGTTTTGTTAAGCAAGTTCTGATACTGTGCTCAGAGATTTTTCTTTTGGCGATGCGTCCTAACTGTGTGTGTAGTTGCTTGCAGATTTTAATCAAAAGAATTGATTGTTCTCTTTCTTTTTTCAGAAGGCATAGCGGATGGATACATAAAAAGATTAAAACATAAATAAAAAAGTGAACACTGTACAAAAAATCCAATATTTTTTCATAATATGTATAGTTTAACAATCACAGCAAATCTGGCACCATCCACGGACCATCTCAGTGCTCATAAAAGGCATTGAACATTTCCCTGCTTACTTCTTGTCAGATCTACCAAGTAAAGCCAAGAAACAAACGAAACTAGTGCAAAAATGAATACGATCATAGTTGGATATGTCTTGTAAAAAATGGGAAGGCACGTTTCAGGCATGCATTAAGCAAACACATAGCAGGTAGTAGTGCAGTACACGCAGTCTGGCAAGGAAATACTGCAAGGCAGCAGGCAGGAATGGGAATGCACTGGAGAAGCACAGAAAAGTACTTGTCAGGAATTTGGAGGCACCAGGGAAGCTGTGAGAGACACACAGGACCTGGAGCAGTGACTGTGTGGCCACAGAATAAAGCTGGTAAGCAGCAAAAATCTCTGCCAGCCCTGGGAGCAACATCACAAGCCAGCGCTTGGAAGACACCACACACAGCACACTGTCTGCGTTCTGACAATGCGTGTAGAGCAACATGGCACAGCACAGATCAGCCACATTCAATATGGAAAATCCAGGGTACGCGTTGTGGACAGATCACAGTGTAACAAATGTGGCGGACGTCGACAGAAAGATGTAGACACAGACATAATTGGCATCCAAAAGATATTTTACTGATTGATCTTACAGGCTGGTTGATCAAAAGGCAGGCAGGTCTGAATCAGATAATCAAACATGCCGTGGCGGATAAGTTATAGGCATCCAGAACAAGTTTCAGGAAGGGACAATGAACTAACAGGGCAGCACGAATAACAGGAAGCACTTTGGAACAAGTAGTTTTTAGATTGGAAATTCGAATAAGAAAATGCTGACTGTTGAGCCTCATTCCCAACCTGTCAAATACTGACAATTGGTTGGTAGGTAGAGTTGGGAAAACGAGGGCTGATCATCTACAAAGTTAAAAAGAAAAAAAGAAGATACTCTATCGAGTAGCTGTCCTTTTGTGGACTATGGCCATCAGAAGGCTTTTTCACTTGAACATGCCAATTTTAATAAAGATGGACAACATCATAGCTCCCCAAAAGTGGATCCAGCATCTCAATTGCCCCCTGGTAGCAGGCTGCAGTATAGGTCATTAACCCCTCTCCCTCTATGCTTGTAGATGGGACATGAGCGAGACTTTTCCTGATTTGTTTAAATCAGTTATTTTATTAAATGAAAAGGGAGAAAACTTGACAGCTGAGCTCTGCTCACTGCCGTGCAGACTCTGTATCCGGAACATTTTACATTACATTTTTGCACGGTGGAAGGAACCAGACACATATTGTCCATCTTTAAATATCTTCATGGAACATATACATATAGCGTTTGCCAGAAAGATGATGTTGGCATTGGTCTCAGCAAGGCAACATCTGTAGAGTAAATATTACAGGAGAATCAGCAGATTCTTTGCAATCAGATGGTTGATGACGATTTTCAATAAGGAGGGAGAACTGAATGCCACCTGGTGGGAAGGCATGGTTGCAAGATTTTTGTTCTTTATTTGTATATATGAGGTATTTACAGAGTATGCATAATGCACTGTGTGTAATAGTATGCCTTTACTTGGAAGATGGCGTCAGTGTTAGCCAGTGGCTGTGGGATTATCTACAGAGCAGCAGTTTTGTAGGGTATTTCAAGGTGTGTTGGTGTATTTTAAGAGGCACACAGTAGATGCAGTGTTCTCTATGAGTCTAGCCCCAGAAAGGCCTGTCTTTATTTTCACACACAAGCCCACATACACATACACACACAAACACTGACGCTTGCCACCGGGCCCTATAATTGTCCCCATAGGGACCCCATGACGACCTATCACCACCACAGGAGATACAAAGAAAACTTCATTTATACTGCTCTCTTGCTGTCCCCCTCTATCTTTATGATTTGACTTTTCCTCTTATGTGGCTCTTTTCCCTATTATTAGGCCTTTTCTTCCTCTACCCTCTGTCTGTGACATTTCTTTCCCTCTCTCTATTGCTTTCTTTCTATGTCGGTCTTCCTTTCCCACCCCCGTAGTGCTACTGGCTCTCCAGGGACAGGCCTAGTTATGTGCAGACTGCCTGGATAAGGGGTTTGCTTCCTGTGGAGAAAAAAAAACCCTCTGGCACAGACAATGGAGCTAGTGTATATGCATTCAGGTAAAGAGAGGGAGGGCGGTTAGTATGAAAGAAGAAATGAACCCCAGTGAAACGATAATTAAAGCTGCAAAAAAAGTGAGAAACAATAATGATCACATGAAATAAAATGAAAAAGTTGAAAGCAACAATAATTGAAGCAGTTCTCTCATCCATATCCTGTACTGCAGCTTCAAGGAAGATTGAAGAATACGGGGGGTGGGTGAAGGTGGGAGGATGCCATAACTTTATTTTTGCTGTTTGTCAGTTTTAGATTTATTACTCCTTCTCTCTGCCTCATACTCTGTCTGTGCTTCTCCTCTGGGGACCTGAGCTAGCTGAAACTTCTCCAACTCTGGAGCAGTAATTGAATAGCAGAGACTTCTAATGGAACATTAGGCTGTTCCCGTCTTGGCAGGCCCTATTGATTTTGACTTTGCAGCATTGTAAACAATTCGGGGTAAATGTAACTGAACGGATGCAGACCTTGGTATAGGCTATAATTCCAGGACCATTGCTGTGGAACTGTTGCGCCATGGCAAGTGGAACTGTAGCAGTGTGATTTTGTTTGACTTTAATAGCATGTTACCGGGGTTGGCCTGCGCCTGCAACTTCCTCTAAAGAATAATAGCAAATCTTTTTTGTTTGTTTGACTGTCTATTCCTGCCTTGTGTTTGCGACGAAGAAAAGGATGCCACAGAGTCCAACCGTCAAGCACATTTGATTTTAATTGCGTGTCACCTGGGTTGCATGATGCGAGTTTCTTCTCAATATAATAGCTTTTGTTGTATTATTTCTTTTGTCTTGGATAGAGTGGCATGTTTTTTATGTCCACAGCAGTCTTTGTCTTTTTTTGAAAGTGATGCCTTTCATGTAGAAACAAACCGAATCCCAAACAATCATTCAGACGCTCAACAGGAAGTCCAGCCGCCAGGAACATTTGATTGAAATTGCATGTCATGCTCAGCTGTGACATGCCAGTAGAGACTTGCATTCGTGATATGACAAATGCAAGTCTCTACTGGTGTATGTCTCAAGTGCAATTTAAGTGATATTAGATACTGTCAATATGTCAGTTATGGTGGTGAGTTAAGAGAGAACAACAATGTTGTGCCACTGAGATGACTGGTGCATGTTAAGCACATTTGGTGGCACTTTTCCTGATTGGAAAGAAGAATAGAGCACTGACAGTAACACATGTCACACAATGCTTTGAAGGTTTAGGGAATTTTACTACACTGTACTTTACTGATGCTTGTACTGTAATCCAATCACTTTCCACCACTGTGCTAATTACAAATGATGCAAGGTTGGGGGGAATATTTGGCTTGCTCAATAGTGATTAATTACTCTATTATAAAGACACACTTGTCATGAGTAATGCCCATGTGGCTGAGCACATACAATTTTTTATTTTTTTTATTTTATTTTTAATCTTTTTTAGCTAGAACATGACATAGCTGCACCTGATAGACAAGTAAAATATCTAAAGTGCTGATATTTTAAAATTTTGATGAATTTTTGCAAGAAAGTATTCCTTAACTTATGGTGCATATTGCATGAGCTCACCCAGTGTCCATTTGCCAGCTTTAAATGCTTTAAAACAAAGTGAGCTTTAAGTTTCACTATATTTCATTATGTCTCTTAAAAAGTGAACAAACCAGTCCATCATAGCAGAACACCCAATGTGTGGCATCTCCGAAGTCCAACAAATGTGTTTTTGATTCACGTAGCATGTCACCTATAGCGGGTGGCGCTAGTTACATGAGGATTTCTCCTGCCTTCAGCCAGCAAACGAGGAATTACTTGACTTGCCTGTGATAATAGGTGTCGACATCACCAAATGAGAGCTCCACCAGCAGAGTTCTTGTCATATGTCTAAGCTTTTTTTCCCATCCCCCACAACATTAAAAAAGATATCAAATAAGACGTCCTTGCTGCCACTGAAGTTAAATTAAAGATAATAGAAGAAAGAAGAAAGACAATTTTGACTGAAAGAGGTTTGAAGAGGTTAGTGCTGCCAGGGGGAGTGGGGATCATTTGATCATTTGATAATTTTTCCAGAAGTAGGAGTACAATCATAGTTTCTTTTCTTTTTTATCCAAGACAAAACTTAGGATGGTGTGTAGTTGAGTGTGCATGTAGGTGTGCATCTGTTTGCACATTTGTCTACCTGCATGGGCAAATCCCCAGTCTAAAATCCCCATGTGTCCGGTGTGAATGTCCTGCATGTACGTGTGTGCCAGACGTGGTCACGACCCATGTAAAAATAGTCTCCATTAACATTTAACAGCATTTTTCAGAATGTCAGGAGAATGAAAGTCACATTGGCACCGGAGGGGACAGGCGAAACGAGACAAAACGAATAGGAATATTAATCCCTTGCTCCAAAAGATCATTCCATTCGTCCCTCCAGCTTCTGTCTCAGAGGTCACGTCATCAAAAAGCCACAACAAATCCCCTCATCACAAAACTTGACTCGAGAAAAAGGGCATATCATGAGGCACCATGTAAAGCATCTTGATGATGCTGTCATTAAAATGGGTGTTGCTCCACCAGAATTCCATCAAAATGTGTTTCTTGTTGCTTCCTTATCAAACTGAATTGCATGGAGCCTTTGAGAGTTTCAGGCACCATACTTAAGACCGTCCAGGCATATAATCACTGGCGAACAGAGAACCTCCTCATGTGTCTCCGCACTTTACATACTTCAATGCAGACAAACCTGCTAAAATAGGCAATTGATCCTTTTCCCATTGCTAGTGAAGTTTGCCTTTCTGTCTTATTTTGTTTTTTTCTTTTTTTTCGTTTACGTCTTAAACACAGTGGAAAAGAGGGAACAGTGGAAAGCTGTATGGAAGAAAATGTTAACAGTGGCTTGGTTTGTGTATCTTTTACTTCAGTCTCTCTTTTAAACTCAATACGGACAGAATAATGTCCAAGCGTTGCTTTAATGGAGACAGAATGAAAACTGTTACATCCCAACCTCAAGAACTTCAGTGAGCATCATAACATTGGGCACATTTTTTATGTCTACCCATGTGTCATGTTTCAATTGCAGGCAATCGGAGCTGGAGCCAATAAAATGGGATTGGGAATCAATGTTGATTGTATCTTTGCTCACTGAAAATTCAAACCAGATGTTGACAGGTGTTTGTGGGGTCTGAAAGGGATTTCTTAGGATTTCTTAGATATAGAAATACCAAAACAGCAATATAAATTCCCTGTTTTATTTGAACAGACTACATGCATTGACGAGCACAGCAGATGTGATGTGAAAATATCATTATAGTAAATTAAACCCCTTTGTTCCCCTTTTCTATGCAGCACGCAGCTCTCTTTTCGAACAGGAGGTAATATGTTATACTGGGGCTGTTTTCTTAACCACAGAGGCTGTCAGGATGAATTTCATGTCAGAGAAAAGACATGATTTATTACTTAACACTTTAATCATGAGTTTTCTTTGCGCTATTCAGCTGCTATTATTCAAACCTGTGCTCAGAGAAAAAAAGGTATAATGATTTATTTTTAAGACCTTTTCTCCTATGTTCTGACACCATCCCAATGGGATGACATGCCTTCTTTAATAAATTAATTGTACAAATAAATAAAAAAACGGCCTGCAATTGGTCGCTTTCCCTTCCTCGTAATGAATCCTGGCTCTGTGGAGCATATCTCTCCACATCCATAAGTGCTGCATTGCTGGCATAGAGACAGTAGTAACCATTGAGGACAAGGCCATCAGCTGTGTGCCAGCACTCCATTTAACATTTGATTCAGTGAACCACACACACTCAGGGTCATTGATAGTTGGCTGGGTTTCTTCTTGAGTGCAATTTTATTTTTAGACTTTATTACCAAAACTCAAAGTTACTTTATACTTTTTGCTCTACATAGCACTGTGTTTGTCCTCTCCTTCTGTAACAACCATGGCTTCAACTCTGATATGACCACCACAATTTAAAGCAAAAAGGATTGTGAAGCTTCGCTTTAAGGCATATAGGGCTAAAATTCCTTTGTATATTGAAGTTTGAATAACCCCCCTCCAATCTCGGTTTCTGTGCAGTAATTGGCATAATGATCAGGCAAGCAGATAGCTTTGTACAGACAAATTTATCTTTTAGCCCACAGCTAGTTTCAATGATAGCATCAGTGGGAAAATGAGGGGCCTATATTAGGTAATGGGACAGTCAAGAGAGAGATGTTTCATTCCACAGCCAGAACTATACATTTACTGAAGTGTGTTAAAGCATTTGTTCAGTGTAATCACCATGTCAAATTAGGTGTGCAGAATGTATGCTCTAAAAAAAAAATGAAAGGGATTCATGTTAACTATGCTGGCTAGAATAAACCCTAATTTGGGTACACCCATCGTACAGCCTCAGTGTTGTACCATACAGTCTTTTCTAGGAATCTAATTGAGATTTATTTGACACTGAGTAAAGCGGTATTTTGTAGGGGGGAGGGGGATAGATATGACACCAGCATTATCATTAAATGACACCGGTCTTGAACATGAAAGTGTCTTGACATTAACCAAGACAACACAAGGCCAGTTATCAGTTATAATTGCATGAACAACATCAACATACTGCATTAGAATTGCTTTCATACAGTTTGATATAGTTTCAGGAGACAAGAGTCTACAAGGATGAGGGCATAGTGATGGGTTTGTCAAATGTATTATCAACTTCTCCACTTCTGAAAAGATCAGATCAGGCAAGGTGAGTGTCAGATGACAGGTATATTCTGCTTCTCATATTATTTTTATAAAGCCTATTGAGCTTTAATGACATTCAAATGTCATGACTGCACTTTTGTCACGGTTGTTTGCTTTTCTATAGTAGCTGCTTCGAAATAGCTGTTCATAAATAATACATTATGACACTGCTCATTTTAATTTTCACAATATACACAAACCTAACCATACAATAGATTTTTGATATGTTCCTTTTTGGAAAACCCAGTCATTGAGGAGCTGACACACTGCTTGTCTGCTGTTTCCTACTAGTAAAGAATTCAAATCTCAATCTGAAACAATTATGACTTCCTCTTCGACGTTTTCAACTTCTTTTTCAAAATATGACATATCAATTCTCATAATATTACAACTTTTTCTTAAAGTGGTCATATTAATGCTAGTTTCAGTCTTTCAGGTTTATACTTTTATGTGGGAGTCCTAGTAGAATAGGTTAAGATACTTTTCACGCTGTGTCTTGAACACTTGTTTTAGCTACAGATGGAGAAATCTTGCCTCAGTTCAATCTTCAGTTAGAGTTGCGCATTACTTAACGGGCAGGATGTAGCCAATCGGAGGCGCGTCATTCTGAGCAAGGTACTGTGATCTAAAATAACGCTGCTACAGCAGTAGCAACTGTATGTACGCTGACTGACGGGAGTGTATATATTATATAGTGAATATATACATTTCTATGTTTATATAACACCTGTTAAATAGTGAAGCACATCATTTACAAATGTAAAGGTTCCACCCCAAACCAGGTATTTCAGGCAGTGAAGGAGCAGTTTTTTTCTGTGGGAGAGAGTAATTTCCTTTGGTATGGACTTTGAGCATTTTCACTTTGCAGATCTTTTACATGCGCAGAAATGTCACATAAAACAATAAAGGACAGGTAAAAACTTTAAATAATATCACCGCTTTAAAACACTTAAGTCAAATAATTTATTATTCTTCCAACTACGATCGATGCTCATACCACATTTGAACTCTTCTTTGCTGAGTTTGCTTGCTGCCAATTCATTGAACTCCCTAACCAGTTTTATCACTTTACTATGACTCGTGTAGTGTAGTCGTTGGCAGAGGATAGACTATTAAACTATTCATATAATTGTACACACAATGACAATTATATGAATATTACTTTGACAATACAAAGTAATATGTTTAATAATCTTATAAATGTAACAACTCAGTGTTAATATGAACTTAGAAAAGTCAGTCATGCTTTAACAAGATGAAATTCACAAAAAAAACATATTGAGTACAGTGGATTCTGTCTCTTTCTTAAACACAAATACACAGAAATATTGTGTAAGCAAATACACTTTAGATATTTGTTTGACATCCATACAAGAAATTTGAATGCTGACTCACTCATGCTGAAAAGTCACTCACTTACACCCCAGAATACACATCGACAGTGCATTTACAACCACCCCGGCACACACCTTGTCCCTGCTGGCATTATGTATTCACAGGTTGTTTCCAGGGGAACGGTCACAATCCACTGTGTGAAATTAATTAAGGGTGGACATTTGAATTAATTAACTGGACGGGAGTATGGCATTACACTGCTCTGGCCTTATGACATTAAACACGCACTCTGGCTCATACGCACATGCTGGCAGAGACACACATGCGTGCCGTGAGGAGACACACACAGATTAGATTTAATTACCAGTGTGCAGATCATTGGTACAATGTGGTTCAGCCTTAATTACATATTGTACTCTTCCTCTCTGTGTGTGTGTGTGTGTGTGTGTGTGTGTGTGTGTGTGTGTGTGTGTGTGTGTGTGTGTGTGTGTGTGTGTGTGTGTGTGTGTGTGTGTGTGTGTGTGTGTGTATGAGAGGAATTGCCAGTAAGAAAAAATAATGGTAAGTAGATCAGTAGCATTTCAGTTGAACGTGAGTGCGAAGTAAGCATGTTCCATTTTCTGCTGCTCGGGTGAAACATTATGTCTTATGCGAACTCAGCTAGAAAGGAGAGCTTTCACAGTTGCAGTACTTGTCTCTACTGACACTCACAAATTCCCTTAAGAGAGATTCTACATAACACCTGCGTTTTGAGTTTAAAATGCTCACCCTGTAGACTGCCACTGAAAAGCTTGTTGTTTGCTGGAGACAGCAGCAGTTCTGATACATGGCCACTGAGAACCAGTTTCACAGCAATTAAAGTATAAAAATCTACATAAAGAGTAATCAACCCCTCTTTCAGTCTAACTATAACCTAATGTCCACATGTGGTGCTTAAACTAAAAAAATAAAAAAAAACATAATTCATCTGAATTAACATTTATATGTGTTAGGTTGTGATTTGAGCTGATTTAGGGATATAACAGTATGAAAATTTCACACCGAGGTAATAGTGATCAAAATGATCACGGTTATCGATATACCGCGGTATTTTTAAAATGTCTTCAAAATGCTGAAAAAACACTGATACACTAATAAACTGAAATAATTTCACCAAGATTTATGTTTAAATACATGTATTATATATTAAAATAGTCCAAATCCAAAACCTTAACGAAACACTGCAAAATCAACATTAAACACATATAAAAGAATGTGTCAAAACTGTGCAAAATAGGTCACTGGCTTTTTGTGATGAGGCAGCCTGTTTTTGAAACGTGTCCTTTAATGTCTTGCGTTACAGAGGTAGAAAGAGATGTAGTGGCAGTAGCCCTCAATTGGCCAGCAGACCCTCTCTGTGAAAAAAATGAATAGAAAATGTCATTATTAATTATTACTGTCATTGTTACTTACATTGTTACTCGACATACACACACATCATGCACCCGAGCTTAAGGTTAGCTTACCTTGCATTCGCTGAACAGTTGAGGGTGATGGTCGCGCAAATGTGTAAGTAAATTGGATGTGTTGCCGCCCCTCGCAATAACTTTCTTCTCGCAGCTCCTGCAGATAGGGCTGCCATCCTCGACCAGCTGTCCCTGAGCATTCTTATAATAACCAGAATACGCCGAGACTTCAGATTTGGTTCCCTTTGAAGGAGGAAAAATGCCTTGAGGGCCACAACTATCACGTTTTCCCTCCGCCATGTCTTCTTCACTACATAACAAGCACATGTTGTATGCTGCGCCTGCGTGTGAGACTTGGATAAAGTATCTGGCGAGTTTTCCACACCGTGGTTATCGACCGTGGCGGTTACCATGGTAATTAAAACTTAAACAGTAACCTTCACCGTCTGGAATTTTACCATGGTTTACCATGACACCGGTAACCGTTACATCCCTAGTATAGAGTCAAATAGAGAACAAACACATGGTCACACCACAGTGCCAAAATGAACAAAAGACCCTTTTAGTTGTTAAAAATCAGTGGTCCAATCTTTCATTTCAAAGACTAAGAACTGAGACAGGAGGTGGTTGACATATTTTGCCAAGCCCTTGTTTAACTTACAGGCTGCAAGTCCTCTGAAAACAGCCTCAGGTTGAGCATCCTCGCTCATTTATAATCTGTATTATAAATGCAGCAGAACTCCTGAGGTAAATTTAAGGGACAACACCTCCTGGTTAAGTGCTCCAGGTCTGGTGAATAATTTGAGGAAAGTAGTGTGACATCAGGGAGATTAAGTAGCACACAGATTTGTTGATTAAGTAGCACACTCTGCCACTCTGGCTTACATTTGGCTTCTTTCCACTGAATCTGCCAAAACAGTGGAACTGCAGTGTCGGGAGTGTTTGGTTTTTGTCTATTTCTTTCTGTACTTACAGGTGGCAGATGAGGCGGTGTGAGCAGCTCACCTAGCTCGTAGTCTTTCAGATGGGTGGAGTTGACACAAATCTAACCTTAAGCCTTGATTAATTCAACCATAACAGGGTTTTACTTTTATCAGAAGAAATTAAAAAAGGAGTAAAATAAAAGTCAGCTAAGTGGTGGATGGGGAAAGGATGGGCCAAGCAGACATGTCTAATTTTGAGCAAGGCTCAGCCAATCTCTTGAGTGGCTACAGTCTTCCTCTTCCTTCCTGCCAGCTTCAGTGCTCTTGATGAGGATGAATTTCATAATGTGTTTTTCCAGAACTCAAGAAGTTGCTTTGCTTTATTATAAACGCAAAGCGTGGTAGTGAGTTAATTCCAGTACAACACATTTAATATTTTTATGGGACATGTAAGGAGTGTTTGGTGATTAGGTGGTTTTGAGTGTGTAAAATTAAGTTAGGAAGTGAAGTGGGTGACTTTCCCTTCATAATGGATGGCTGTTAATAGAAGATACAATTTGGCAGACTGGAGTTTAACGCTTGTTGTTGTCAAGGTCTGGCATCCTTTGAACTATAAAAGGAAAATGCCTCTAGCACTTGCAAAGCCTCTCCCTCCTTCCTGTAAAGCGGCAACAGCTGCAGCATTCTGACATGTGTTCCTTCTTGATGTCACATGGTATTCTTCCAGGTAAAATTATGAAGGACTATCGTTGCCCTGACATAGAGGTCCACAGTCACCAGGGACGGCACAGTGACATAACAATAGATCTGCCACTGAGAGAATTCCGGCACTGGGCTCAGATGTCAGCCTTGGCACAGCTGAGGTGATAACTGAAGATCCTCTACTCACTTAAGATGTTGTAGCCCGGCACAACTGTAGAACAGAAAAGACAGCTATCATAAAAATGAAAAAAAAATAAATAAATAAAATAAAATAACAATGGGAAGCCTTTGTGGTGCTGGGAAGAAACTGGGAAGATGTTGCCTTACTCACTGGTCTTGCCAGCAGCAACAATAAAATACCATCAATACTGGTGCTCTGAAATCACAACACACGTGAGACTGAAAAGTGACTCCTTCAAACTTTAAAGCCATAAATATGACAACCCTTGACAGCCAAATGTGTCCTGTCAAAACCAGAAGGTAGGAAGCAAATTTAAATTGACTGATGACTGGTCTTGGTCTTAGTGATGAGGTGTCAGGTACATCTGAGATATCTAAACTTAGCCAAGTCAATCAAGTTCATTTATGTAGCTCCAATTCACAAGTCTGTTCCAGGGAACTACAAAATATACATAGCATGCAGGATCCTCTGTCAGAACAAATACATTTGAAAAACCTAGAACAATCAACAGAAGTCTATTCATCTAAAGACAAAGAAGTACAAGATACAACCAAAAACTTTAAATTTATAGAATAGAAAAACTATAAAGTGATTGAATACGAATTTTCAACCAAGGACCTCTTTGAGAAATTAAAAGTAATATACCTATTACTGCAAAATGTTACGGATATTAAGCTGCAAGTATAAAAGTCAATGGAGTGAAGAATCTGGTTCAATAAAATAGCATCCAGCAACATATGCTGGAGGGGGTCTGTATGACTATGACATCAAAACCATCTCTATAACACAGGCCTGGCAGGAGGATAAACATACAGTACATATAAGAGGCAAACTCAGTGATATATCGTTCTGCGTGTAAGTGCTACAGTTCCTCATAAACAACAAGACCGACCGAGAAACAAAGACAGAACACACACCAGCTCAGTTTCCAGGAGGATTAAGACCCAGATCAAAGTGGAGTGGATGAAACACAGACAGGGACCACAAACCAAAACTGAGAACAGAGAAAGTGAGAAATAGAGAGAAAGAAAACAAGGAATCCCAAATCCAACTATTAACAGCTAATGCAACTTGTTGCAGAGGGGTTAGAACTCACAGTAACAGAAAGGCACATTCAGAAGTACTAAATAATACTAAATTTGTACAAATATTCACCATCCAGACGTCACTATGAGATGTTTGATATCATTGTATAAAAATGACTAAATGTCTGTCCCACGCAGATCTTTCAGAGGGAGCACTCATATGTACAAGAAGGTGCAAGAAAGTAAGTAACAGCAGAGAGAACTAAGATTAAGGACAAGGCACTAGATGGAGATCAAAGCCAGATATAACAAGAATGTAAATAAGCTGGGGGTCTTCAGTTGCCTGGAACACTGAGCGTTGAAAATTAATTGAAGAGGAGACAGTTGAATGAGAGATCAAGGGGAAAAAGACAGAAAAGAGAGATGAAAGAAGTGTGATTTATCCTTTGAAAATTCTAGTGTCCACAATCTTTTTCTTGTTCCACCTTATTCCCATTCTTTACTTCTTGTAAAGCCAATGTGTTGAATTTTTTTTTACAGCCTCATCTTGATTATATATTTCTGCTCTTCTTCTACTTTTTTTTTCATCAATGCAGCCATTTCTTCCTTGTTCCAACACTGGGCACCAGTCACTAATACCATAGTGCGCTCTATTCATTAGTTGTTTTAGTATGCCCTCACATTCAGCATCGCCTGAAAGAAGTCTCTGCTCAAATCTTATGTTATAGCAATACTTTTATATCTTGAGTTAACTATTTTTGACACTGGAGAAGCAGTACAGTTAGTGAATAGCAATCTACTTCAGTACTTGCAGTTCATTGTTATTGTTTATTTGTCTGTTCTCCTTATGGTAGCATACGTGATACATCTGGATGTTTGTGTCAGTTAACAACTTGATGTATGACCTATTTTTGGTCATACCTTGTCAGCATCAAACAGCAGACAACAACAATTGTGACTAGCTGATGAATGTAGTGGAGCATTTACCAGCTAATGAGCCAGGTATTTCCCTCAGGAGTTGGTACAGACCAAAGCTAAAAGGAGAGTAAATATTGGACTGACATTTTCCATGTGACCCCTAATGAATAATAATCTTGCTCCATGACTGCTGGATTGTGTACTAAGCAACTGTTTGCCAGTAAGTTCACCGTACCAAAGAAAACAATGGTAATGTCAGTGTTCTGTTCACAACTTGTTTCCACTGCTCCCAGATGACCCAAAATAATGCAGCCCAACACAGGTTAAAGGTCATGTGTGATCTGTTTTAAAGTCTTTGCATTGTCCTTTGGAGAAAGTGGAAGAGAATAAGTAAGTGAACTATTTTATGTCGCTCTGGTCTGCAGTGTGCTGTTCCAAGCTCAGATACCATCAGTTTATTTCTTCTTTTTATTGAAAGTGATTTCCAAGATGTATTCTGTTTCATGCTTCAAGTCGGCCTATTCTTTTGTCCTATCCCTGATATCCATCCTCAATCTTCTGTCTCTTGCCCCCCTACTGTCTTCTACGTCTCATGTACTATTTAAAGAATGTATTAGGTTTTACCTTGTCTCTTCAGATAAAATGAAAGTCTTGAAAATCCCCACTATTGCAATTTTGTGATGTGTGTATGCACACTCAGATCCTGGTATATATCATTTCATCATTCATAATGACCTGTCATTGTGGACTGATGGTGACAAAGTCATCTCTCTCATCTCTCTGGTCCCTTGGTTGCTGATGTTCGATGCAGAGAATAAATTAAGTCACAACCGATCTTTTCATGCAGGCGAATAATGACACCATGTTCACTGCATATTATGGAGAAAGATTGTCTTCCAACAGGTTAATTTAGCTTTATGGGTTGGAACCGTTCTCCGTCCCTTGTATTCGTTATGTCTTATCCTTCAGACAAATTCCCAGTTGTCCCTCTTAGACTCTCATCTCATCATCAACCATTCCCATGTCCCATTTTATGCAGTGTTTTGCCATCAAGAGAATCCACTTCATCTCTCTCATGTCCCACCCTTGTAAACCATTCCCAGTAATTATGGGAGCAGCTACTCGGCTGGGGATTTCATCACATGGCTGAGAGCTCTGCAGAGATGCCAACATCAGGAAATCCCTGTCACAGCAATGAGACACTAACAAACCTCAAGACATATTGAACTCCTCGAAAATGAGCCAAAAAGCCTCGAGGAGCTGTGATTAAAGCCTCAATTCAGAAAGCAAATGCAAGCACAAAGGTTGCCCTAGTAAGCAATGTTAGAGATGAGGTAAAAAGAAATAATAATAATAATAATTTTTCCTTCCTTGATTGTCAGATGCAAAGAGTGACACAAATGTCACAATTTGTCTCCAAAAGAGCTAATTGTTACACTTGATTTGTTCTTGGCATGGCAAAGAGTCTCATGAATCCAGTTAGATGAACACTCTAAAACTTTCGGCCCATCTACAAGTTTTGAAAAATCTGCCAAATTCGCTCTTCAAAGTGTTTCTTAGCAGACAAAGAATTGCACAGCACTTTTTTTCTTGTACTATTTAACAGGATTGGCTCTTTAAAGAAAAATAAGAACATGAAAACTCCCGTCAGCCTGAAGCCCCCAGTGAATCAGAGTATTCAGTTTGAAGCAGCCACATCCCTTCCAACAGTGCTCCTTTGGGGGAAGAGAGAGGGCCTGGCATGCATTATTCAACAGCTATGACTATGGGATAACGAGCTGGTGAGGTTGAGCTGGATAAAAGACACATGAGTAAGTGTCAAGAGGAGAGAGAGAGAGAGATTTAATTGACACCTAGGAACACAACTCATGTTGATGCATTTAGGTTCTCATCATGTCATACTCGCTAGCTTCTGTACATCAATAACTGGTAAAACAAAAACTGCTTGTGTTAAAAGCTAGATTGTTTTTGAATCTGGTTATATTTCCATCTCTCTTTCTGTTTGTGTTGTTTCACTTTTAAGTACAACTTACACTGTTTGTGTTCTAGATCATGCTTGAAACTGATAACCTCGAGGAGGATGTGTGAGTGCATCACCATTACCAACAATGATTACTGCGATCTAGATTAGTGTTGGAACTCACAGCCTTTAGGCTAGTAACAGCCCAGTAATGTAAGTGGTATTTACATCTACTAGCTATCTATCTGATCTGTGTCACTTCGATGGAATGAATAGTCCGGACTTTGTAGAGGTGACAGGGTTAAAGAGAAGAGTCTGTGTAGCCATTAATGGAAAAAACTGGGCTTTAAACACACACGTACACACAAGCACCCATATACCCATGGGTTCGGTACAAATGAAAAAGGATCTTGTGTGATCCCCTGGGGAATTGCATGGAACTCAGACGGCAAGGGAGGAACTACAGGAAGAAAAGAGTGCTACCAGAGCAATAAGACATATCTAAGGAATGGTATCAGATGTTAAAAGAATTTTGAAATACCTCATATCATTCCAAAGATGGCAATCTGGAAACCATGACTCGGCAGCACCTGCGTCAGAGCCAGTGTGCCGGTGATGCCAACAGAGCACCAGTCATGTTAGAGCGAATGTAAAGAAAAACAGAGTTTTTGGAGTAGTTGTTGCAAGTTGTTTTCAATTATAGTATTCAGTAGGCTGCAAGTCTGTGTTTGTGTGCGTGCATGTGCGCATGCGTATGCATGTGTGTGTGGGTGTGTCAGCCAGGGCAGGTCGCGGAAACTGACTCTGATCAATAATCTATTAGCAGTAAGACATGACCGCGTGGGCAGGCGTAAATACACACACACACACACACACTAATACGGACACGCTAAAGCACATGTGCACATGTGAACAAGGGCAGCAGCTGTCGTCACAAACACATACTGCACGTTACAGTCATTGCAGTCTCTTTCCAGATGCAAACTCTATCTCTCATCTATCTCTTCACACACACACGGGCACACACACACACACACACGCACACACACACACACACACACACACACACACACACACACACACACACACACACACACACACACACACAAACTTCTCCTGAGTTAACTTATTCCTCTTTCACCTCAAGTATTTATACCACAGGGGAATATTTCATGGCAAATGGAGCATTGCAACTTTATCAGCTCCGCTCTGCTCTCCTCCGTCCTCTCCACTTATCTTGTCTCTTCTCCTCTCCTCAAGCATGCCACAAGACACAGGACTTGAGGGAAAATTTGCTTCTATAGAGACAAATGTGTTGCCACAGATATTTGTCCATGTTAATTTGGTTGCTCTGTGTGCGTTTGCTTAATGAGACTTCTGTATCCACTTCCCAAAGGTGGGTGTTTGAGCACACGCTGCATACTTAATAATGATGTATGTTCAAGTACAGTATAATGACCTTGAGTAAGTATGAGTGCTATGCACACCAGTGGATGTAGTATACCGTGTATCAGTGTAAACATATGTTTTATTTATATATTATACATGCTGCTTTGTACTGTTGTCCCACAAAGCAGAATCACGAGTGAACAACTCACTGCCATGATAACATAAATTATATCAATTTCCCTCCATGCAGGTTGAAAAAAGAGCACATAGCTACATGATGCTAATGGTGTGCATTTACTGTGTACACAGTGAGTTACATACATGTGTTGACATTTTTCATTGCTGGATTTGCTCTGTGTGAACCTCAGGAGGTGTTCCTGGCATGTCCCGCCGGGAGGAGACCCCGAGGAAGACCCAGGACACGCTGGCGTGACTATGTCGCCCAGCTGGCCTGGGAACGCCTTGGGATCCTCCCGGAAGAGCTGGAGGCAGTGTCCGGGGAGAGGGAACTCTGGGTGTCCCTGCTCAGGCAGCTACCCCCGCGACCCGGCCCCGGATAAGCGGACGAAAATGGATGGATGGATGGATGGATGAACAGAAATTATGAGCCTTAGCAAAGGATGCGAACAAAGCCTGAGAAGTCCCCTTAGACGAGCATTGAAGCTGGGATGCCTGCGAAAAGAGTGACGTTACTTTGTTTTAGTTTAATGTGTCAACCAAATCACCGGAATTAATGTTAGCAATGTAAATTTCTGTCAACCACAGATATGTTATAACTTGGTTTAGGAAAATTATGACTTGTTGAGAGTGAGGAAAAGATCATGTTTTGGCTTCAAATATCTGCTTTGGTCGCCACAAAGTCAGCATGAGATTCTCTCAACTTCCCATCAAAAATATCTTGTTTTTTCATCACAATGATGGCCCCATATCTCCTTTAGATATCATGTGGTTTCACACTAATATCTTCTTTCACTTGTCGCTTAACACCACCACCATGACTTCAAGTCAGGTCATAAACATATAATGTGAACTCTGTATTACACGTGTTGTAGAAATGTAATTTTGGTACAAACTTTAAGGTAGCAGTGGTTTGTAGAAGTATAAGATGCCATCACGTTTTTTTCTTGACAGGGCTGAATTTGTTTGTCAGGATGGTGGGTGAGTGGCACCGTGGTAAGCACCAAAAAGGTGCTAAAGGTTTGAACCTGCTGGCTGGATCCCTTCTGTGTGAAGTGTGACTGCATATTGCAGTGTTTGTGTGGGTGTCTTCCGGGTCCACAGCTGCCATTAACAGTTTTCAATGTGAGTGCGTTATGCTTTAACCTTGTGATGGAGTGCCGACTTGTCAAGGTTACAGTATATAACAGCCTTCTCCTGTGCATGGAGTGAGAGGATATGGAAGGTAAATGGATGGGTGGATTTATGTCAAGGTTTGTAATATACAATATATTTGTCTCTGGTAATATCATTTTTAGAAAAAAAACATTCTTATTTTAAAATTGCTATTTATTTAAGATTATGTTGTTGATGTCCTTTAAAGAATGAGTCAGACACTGCAGGTAAAATGGCAACCAGCTGAGAAGTAAAGAAAACCGTGTGCAGTTCATAGCATAGTTCATTCGGTCTCCTATTTTGGTTACTTTTTTCCATCATATCTTGAAAGGTTTTGTTCGACCTCTACTGAAACTCACAAAAATATTTGAATAATGCCACAACGGGACTAACGGTATCTTCGCATTGTGAGCTTAAGAGCCATTATACGAAAATGTATTCCAGCTTTAATCTGAAATAATATGTATAAATCCCTCAGATGTGTTCTATCTCGAAGCCCTCAGGTTGGAAGGTGTCTTTTGGAACCTTGCTTGCGGGATAGTTTTTGCAAATCTGTGGATTTTGAAATACATGGGTGGAAACTCCAAGCAGCATAGTATGCCTTTTACCACAGATAAATGTATTTAAAGAACTCATTTATATACCATAGATTTATTCAGAAATAAACCCTTCAGTCTCTGTATGAGATGCACCAGGCTTTAAACTAACTAACATTGTAAACCCATCCGCAGCAATCTGGGACCATCAGAGCATTAGCTGCTGAAGCCAATATAGAATACAGAGAAGATCGCAAGATTTACTGAGGTCAGATGTGCCTGATGAGTCACACGCAATCGTCACCTAGGAGACAAAGATTGTAGGACCATGATCTTTTCTAAACCAAACCAAACAGCCACTGTCTCGTGTTAACCACGTGCCACGTGGGGACGCTAAGGGGAACAGTACCTTGTGTGTCTGTCTAAGATGCAGAGGTGCGTCAGTGGTTGACTACCTGAGTTGAGAATGTGTTGGAATTACACGTTGTTAAAATACATATTATGTATACTAGTATTAAAATTACTACATACTATATACTGTAAATATTTATCACACAATGGTGGCTCATCTGGCTCCCTCTGAGCCAATTTTTCTCTCCAGCTGGCATTTTTTCCTCGAGCTGTGTGACTTTTTTGACTGGTCCCTTAAGCTCCATACATTATCGTGGAAAGGCGGCAAGAAGAGGGCTGACGTAGCGCCTTCTGTTTATAGATCTATTTGGTGTGTCTATCTCCAAAACAAATGCTCTGCGGTTTACCCTCCTCTGCCTTCCATCTCTATCTTGCTCTCCCTCCTTTTTTTTCTCTCTCCTCGTTTCAAGATTTATCGCCCTGCAAGCGTGAAGCCAGGAGGTCCCTGCTTACCACGACTTCTCCTTCCCCACCCTCCAACTCTCCTCCCTCTTTTTGTGCCCCCTTTTTCCCAACATCCTTCCCCTCGCTCAGCCTCTTTTTACCCCAAGCTCACCACTCCAGGCCCATCCATCTCTCTCACCCTATCCATCTCTCTCATCCATTCTATCTTTCTGTGTCCATTTTCACCTTCCTCCCCCTCTGGTAAAGAACATTTCATTCTTTTGGAATCGCTCTGGCAGAAAGAGCAATGGGGCTTGGTGGCACGATGGAGCCTGTAACACCAAAAAACTCTGCTAGAACACCCATTAAAAGATTTGTCAGTGTCGAACCAAAAACCTGCATCTCGACTCAGTAAACTTTTCAGGATTAGGAACTACAGCAATATTTTATCCTATCAATCCCCATCAAAACTTAACATTGTATACTTTATTTAAGTGGTCTGCTATTTCCTTCAGTAAAAAGTGCCGTCAATTACAATAAAACACAACATTTGAGATAGCAGGTTTCGGCAGGATTTTACCAATGCTACAGTGCAAGGCTATGAATCTTAAATTATGAAGCAATTGCCTGAAGCTTGTGAAAAGAAAGCAATTTATATTTAAGGATGGATTAATAGTTTCTATTGTTTTAGGTTATAGTCTGCTGATTTGCATGCTTTTGTGCTTGTTGTGGTGAAGTAATAGCCTAATGTGCTGTTTTCCATATGAAACGTAATGTATGTAATTATTACATTTTGTTACATTTACCTTCCTATATAACTGAAAACTGCAACTACTCAATTAGCCTTGAATATGCCTGAAGACAAGTTTATCAGAAGAGTGATGAACATGTCTTCAGCTTTATCACACTCACATCACAACCGAGCTGCCTAATTCAAGGTAAAATCAGGTCTATTCTATCTATTATGCATCCCCAAATGAACCCAACAGAGCCCCATCAGAACCAGAAAAGGACATGTGAGACACAGACTCATAATTAGGCAAGAGGATGAGAAGCCAACAGGCACTCAAAATCTTTAAACCTGCAGTTCTGGAGGGCCCCTCGATGTACAAGGGCCTCCAAATTAGCAGTCTCAGCTTGTTCTTTTTTTCCACCAACTAGCCAGAGCCGCCCTCAGTTACAGAGTTGTGACCACAGTTTCCAGCAGAAGCCTTGAGATAAGCTAATGGGAGCCAGTGCAGTCGCTCTAATAGATTAATTACTTCAATTTTAGATAAGGTTTTACTCTCAATGTGATTCTTTGGAGACAACAATGTTGGACATTTTGATCATAGAATACTAATTGTAGTTTTGCTGTTTTGCTCGCTTTCAAATCAGGATATTAATTGCATAATTTAACAGTGCCGTACAAATCTTTCATTTCAAATAATTTTTTGTAAAGAGTCTATGAATGGACTTTAGTCACTGTTTCTTCAATTCAATGTTTTGGCCTTTAAATCTTGCAAGTTAACACACACACACACACACACACACACACACACACACACACACACACACACACACACACACACACACGCACACACACACATTTCAGACACGCTGATCAAACATGCCTTGACCAGTGTTGGGCATGTTACTTTTAAAAAGTAATTAGTTATAGTTACTAGTTACTTCTCCCAACAAGTAACTGAGTTAGTAACTGAATTACTCCACTATAAAAAAATTAGCTACCAGGGAAATTAACTATTGCTTTTTTTCTAACCCCCTTTTGAGCTCAGCATTCATGTTAGCGTACTCTGCATCTATGTATTTAGAAAATGTCTTTCAACATGGCGGACTGGCACCTGCTCTCCCTGGTATTTTGCCAATGAGGGCTCTGAAGGAGTCTGAGTCAACTGTTGATAACGGGAGCATGTTCTCAACAACACACCTGCCTATCATTGCATTCAGTTCAGTCTGTGTCACAAGATTTTGTGAAGCTGGAGCAGAAAAATACAGCTGTAGCTGCTCGGACGGCTCCCTGTCCTTATGTGTCAGCGGAGCTCACGTTAGCCACAACTGGCCCGCTATCATCATCAACAGTGTCAACAACAGTGTTTTTGGCCCCTAGTTTTGTTGAAGCGTATGCCGTTGCTTGCCTCTGCTAGTTTGTGTGTGCGAGGCTGCTGTGTGCGTGTGTGGTTTGTGTGTAAACTGAACACTGCCTCTGATTGGCTTACGAACTCTTACTCTAACTTAGCCAATCATCATCACTTATGCAGTTGTCTCGCCCCTCCTTCCTCCCTCACCAAAGAGAAAAAACAACAGCTTTGCAGCTCCTGTGATCTGAGAGCCAAGTCGGATGACAACAGCTTCAATGAGTAGCTTCAGTTTATAACGCACCATATGTAATTGTCGGTAACGGTAATGGCGTTGTAACAATGGAAATAGTAATTAGTTAAATTACCCGTTACTGAAAAAAGTAACGCCGTTAGAAACACTGTTTATTTTAACACCGTTATTCCCATCACTGGTCTTGACTGGCCCATTCTCTTGCTAGCTGCCAGATTGAGATGTTAGTGTTAGTTAAACTGATGTCAGAGCTGTTGACACAAAGCTCGTACAGGACACTGATGACATGGTAAATAGATGATAAGGCTCCTGAATGTACGTGACGACCCTTGAACATATTAAACCCAAGTACCCAGATCGAAAGCTTGTGAGCAACCCTGGTTTATTTTTTGTTGTTACATGGCCGTGGGGACTGAAAACAACAAATTAGCACCGCACACCAATAAACACATCACTTATTTAATAGTCCCTTCTAATTAGCTGAATTAAAGTTGAAAGAGGAATGGGGTGACACTGCAGGCAATTTATCACACACTGTTTGATTGGTAGTCTAGTTTAGCTTTGATTATATACTTTGTACTTGTCTTTACTGATACATTTAAACTGCTCAACAATTTACTGCCTCTGTCTGTCTTGACTTTTTTATTTCGTTCACCAATTTCTCTGCAACATCTTTGATAACTATCGCTCTGTAGTGTTCTTTGAGCTAATGACGGGCTAATTAAGTAAATAACAGTGGGCTCTTCATAGATTGATACAGAAATACAGATGAATGAACATACTATAAGTATCCAACTGTCTACTGTTCTTAAACTGGGATTTGAATCCTGTCTCACTCAGCCTTGTTTCAATTTTAAATGTCTGTTGAGTCTCAATATTTGCCTTGTAGGTTTTAAGTCTGTTTGCAGATAAAAGACAAGCTAAAGACAACACAGTCTACAGTTCCCTATTTCCAGGTTGACCATGGTTTTTCTTCATGTATGTATGGTTAATCTGTAGACTGTTAATCTGTAGATTTAAAGTGTCTACTATCAAGATGTTCTGATGAAAAAGGTGCCCCTTGAAGTGCTGAATCTGAATCTGCTCCCCTTAGCTTTACAGAGCAAGTTTATAGCAAGTTTCTGCTCAATACATAGCTGTGCATCTTTACCATTTTAGTTCACTTTCACCTCTTCCATAGTGTCGTTTTTGACCATAGCAGTCAGTTGTTCTCAATGAAACAGGTCTTAAAACTTAACATACATTTCGTCTAGACATGAATAGAGAGTGAACATTGGACTCTGTAACTGCTGGATGTGTGAATAAACGACTATTTGCCAGCAAGTTTTGCATATCGACTTAAGAGAGTGGCCAAAGAAAATTATTACAGGTTCAAAACTTGAACAAAGAGTTGGATAATCAATCACTGAGAACTTTTAACCACCTTTATTTCTTATTTACCTTTATTTTTCAGACATACTGCAAAAATAATAGACCTGAAAACAAGGAGCATTTCGAAAACTCAGGTGCCTGACAGAATTTTGAAAAATGTGTTTATTACATAATTTAAAATACATTCTATTGGTTTGGAGGTACAAAAGTTTGGCAGTACTAACCGCCACACCTGCCATAACTCTACATACTTTACTTCTGAACTGCTTTGTCCTATACAATTGCCAGAAATGTAACTGTACCCACAGAATCCGACTTGGTGGCCAACAGACAGGTTGACTAGCTAAAGAGATTTTTGACAGGCAGAGAGACGGGAAGAGAAACAGACAGACCAGAGATGGGAGAGCTGAAAGCTTTTTTATTTGATTGACAAATACATTTTTTTTTCCAAGACAGTCAGTGAGACAGACAATCACAGAGATAAAGTCAGGAGAGCTAAAAGCTGTTATTAGGCTGATGGCAAAGATGAATCAAACAAATGTATCTTCCATGAGGCTTGAGTACATTGCTGTTGAGCTGGATGAAGGCAGTGAGACAGAAATCTCAGAGACAGACAGGAGAGCTGAAAGCTGAGCAATGATTCAACACAAATAACCAATCACATCACTCGTGAACCTTCAGTTCAGACATGTTTAGGCTGACAGTCAGACAGGCAGTCAGTTATAGGAGTGAGACCGTCAGTGCGACAGGCAGGCTGAAAGCTGTTATTAGGACCCATCTTTACTGGTGGCTGGAGGCTGTGATGACGAGCCACAGCTTATTATTACCTGACTAATTACATGGGCTACCTCAGGCTGGCATTCCTCCGCCTGTATTTATAATCAAAGTGAAATTAAACTATTAACTGAATTAATGGCGCTGTAGTGTATGTTGTGTCAGCTCACAAGAGAGAGTGTTATGTGTGTCCCTTTATTTGTGCTGCTGTGCACATTTCACACGATGAGGGGAGATTTATGAGCGAGACACTAAACACAAAAGCCAGAGGGACAATGCAGAGAGCGGCAGAGGGAGATAAACAGAGAAGTGAACTGAGCATAAAGTAAACATCACAAATGATGTACGGTTCATATGAGCCAATGCTACTTGTGCTTTTATTATTGATTTCTCTGTGTGGTGATTGGTTACAGCTGAGTTGAGTTAAAGAGTCACGGTTTGAACTTATTTCTTGAGATCTGCTGTAACATTGTTTATATAGCATTTCCTGTCACATGTCATGTATGTAGAAGGTCCAAAAGTGTACGCTGTTACCCTCATAGGTAATAGTTTCATATACGGCCAGCTTTTCACCCTGGCTATGTGTGTGTGGCCTTTCAGGACAGCTGCAGACACATTTGTCGTTGTCTCGATACCCCTTCCATTCCTTATAGAATCGAAATATTTTATCAATGATATCATGATATATTATATTAATGTAAATCTAATATATTAACATTCTAGTGGTTTTCATTTTTTTTTTGTGTGTGTCGAAATATTTTGTAATGATAATTTGGATCCCCATTAGCTGTTATAATTTAATAGCTATTCTTCTTGGGGTACATGTTAAGAAAAAAATGCTTTCACAAGCCTTCACATCTAATTGCGTCACTCTCGCCTCTGCGTCACTCTCGCCTATATACTGTGTGTATATAGATATATACACAGTGTATATCTATATATATTAGGGATGCACCGATGCATCGGCTGAACATCGGTATCGGCCGATGTTTGCCTTGTTAACTGCCATCGGCCATCGGCAAATAAAAATGACATTCGCCGATGGCCGTGGCCGATGATTATATCTTGATTTGCGGCATGAACGCTGTGTTCATGGAGAAACTGTTTTTTCCCTCTTTTTTTTTGGAGAAATCCGGAAACGCAGCCCTCCCGTTTTCATGTGGACAGCGAATCCGCATACTTTCCAAAACGATGCCATCGCCGCATCTCACAACGTCCCATAACAACAACAATGGCGGACTGCATGCTCGTGTTCGTGCCGCAGAAGATATCAAGCCTTTCTCGCAACTTATCCGCCTTGTAGTTGAGTGTGAGTCTCAGCAGCAGTTCGACCTCATTAACGGTCCACACAAACTATTCCGGTTTCCTTGCACTCGCCATTTTCATCTTCTTCTTCTTGTTGTGTTCGGTTTCTCCGTCTACTGTCTGTTTGTTTACAGCGCGCAAGTTTACTGTGCATGCTCCGTGTCTTCTTCTCCGTGTTTTGTGAATGTCAAGCGCCACCTAGAGGCCTGGAATATGAACTACAGCGTTTTCGCTCATTTTCAGTGGGTCCATGTGGACGCAAATATTCTTAAAATGATGACGAGGAAGACTCCCCGAAATCTTGTCATGTGAACTTAGGTTATCTTAAATGTCAACCAGAAAGTGACATTAAAGGTTGTTTTTGTTTCATAAATTGGTGTCATTGATTTGTGCTCATTCAAGGATAGTGTTATGAAGAGCTGAAAGACTTGTATGTTTCTGTGGCACAAAAAAAAGGAATAAATAACAAAAAGAAAGAACATCGGCCATTGGCCAAGTTCTTATGTTAAACATCGGTATCGGCCCAGAATTTCACAATCGGTGCAGCCCTCTGGAGTCGATTGACGCGCCGGCGCGTCAAAATCACGTGACCAATTGAAGCTGACGTAGCAGCAAAACGGCGCCTCTGTGAGTCTCGGTTCCGACTTTATGTGTTCGAGCAGCCTTCAAACTATTTACCAGTTTTTAAATCGTGTTGATAGGCCAAGTAAAACCGGAGATACGATATATTATGTCCGCCACGCTTTTTCGCTAACGTTGCCGTCACGTTTGCTGCGCGTTTGGTGCAGGAAGAGACGGTAAAGTCGGGCTTTCCTCACGAACGTGTCCGCAAGCAGGAAGTGTGTGAAAGCAAAAAAAACGTGTTCCTATTGGTGGAAAAAGCCACCACAACAGCCAATCACAAAATTAGTTGGCAAGTCACGTGATCTGGTTGCTGGGGACAGGGGGAAGATTTGGGAGTGACGGGGCGGAAAAGTGACAGCAGCTGTGCCGGTGACAGGGGCAGAGACAGAGATCGCGAGTTTTGAGAGTTGAGAGATTTGTGACATTTAGCGTGTTTGGAGTGCATAGTTAGTGTGTTCTGTAGTGTTTAGTGAAGTGTGTTTAGTTTGTAGTGGAGTCGTTTTTTTAATTTAATGAGTCAAAAGAATGTGGAGAAGCTGAATGTGCAGCAGGCAGTGCAGCTCTTCATTCAGCTGAGGAGCCCTGACTCTGAGGCATTGCCTGCATTTAAATGTAAATAGTTGCATATAACTTATACAATTTCAGGAATCAAAATGGTTCGTTAATCATATTTGTGGTTTTTACAGTAAAAAATCTAACTTTTTCTTACTCGGATTTTATGTTTTTTTGTGATTTTAGGTCAATTGTGTTAATACAGTATGTCAAAATGAAAAAATAACTGTACAGTCACACATGTGAGGTTGTGCTGAAAATAATGAAACCAAACAAGGCAAGGCAAATATTTTTTAAGGTGAAATATAATGGTAAAATCAAAAATAGTCAAAAACGGCCAATTATACCCCAGACTCCAGAGGGCTAATATATATATCTATATAGTACAGCCTGTACTATATAGTACATACTATGTATGCTATTATGTAGCTTACTCTTGCACACCATTATGTCATTATTGAACTTTGTTTTCTTTCAAAATGAACTTTTTTTAAATATGTGATGCTGCACACTTTTCTCCCTGTGACTGCCCCAGGAAACTTCTCTCTGTAGACTTGAATTATATTATTATAATGCATATAGCACAGTGTAGCTGATGTAGAAATGTGTGATGTGTTATAAGTGGAAATGCTGTAGGGCACTTTCATATTGTGTTCTTTAATCAGTGTGCTTGAATAATTATTGTGTGTAAATGTGGTTTTGCATGGTGTTGAGTCTTATCTGAAGTTGACTCATCTGTAATCATTGTGAGGTAGCTAAATATTAGCCGCAGCAAGATTTGCTGGCAAGTTTGTGAATGTGTATCTGTAAGAGTTCATCTTGCCATGTAAGACAGCTGCTGTCTTCAAATGGTGTAAACATGTGCCTAGTGCTGGGCGGTATACCGGTTAACACCGAATACCGGTGTATATTTTCGTGATGATATGAATTTTTAATATACCGCCACACCGTTGTATTTGAATACACAACGTTCGGAACGCTATGCTGCGCCGCGCGACACTGTTTCAGACCGGACCCTTTTCAATGTTGCGCTGCTAAACAGGTATGGTGCGACTGCGAGGGTAAACAGTAGTGCTCTGGTGTTGTGTTACGGTGAAGATGGATAGGATAGACATTGCAGATCATGACTTCACCCGCGGACGTCAAGATGAGCGACTGGAAAGCCGCTGAGATCCGGGAGATGCAGCGTCTCCTCGTCTCTGTAGCTGTTTGGTTGTGTCCGCTACTTGTGTAGCGGCAAGCTAGGAACGGTCGCTACTTTCAAATTAAAAGCCCCCCGCTAAGAACCCAGTTCTAAACTCCAATGGGGTGCAATGTAAAGCTCTTATTTTGAAGACAAATTCCACCTGCTTCCTGTTAGCTGTCTGTTGCTTGAGGCAGCTAACGGAGGGGGTGGTGCGCTAGGCCGCACGCTTCAATTACTAGCGGGGGTTTAACATCAGCGTGTGTTTGACTGAGGAGGCGAGAATATGGGCCACGGATCTATAATTAAATAAATATATCAAATGTCGCCACATTTCTACCGATACATATGTTGTACGTCACTGTTCACACCGAACTTCGTGCTTCACGTCACGTCACATGTTTACGCCAACCCCAGTGGCAGCTTTTTGTGAAAGAAAGAATGAGAAACTGGTTGAGAGAGGAAAATTAGACCTCCCTTAAAGATAGACAGAGTGCTTCCTTTACCTTGCATCAAATGTGCTGCCTTTTCTATCTAAAAGGGGCTAGTAATTCCTCTCTCAACCAGTAGAAAATGCTGTGAACACCTGATTATGCATGAAAAAAAAATACCGTCATATACCGTGAAACCGAAGGAATTTTGAAAAATACCGTGATATACATTTTTTGTCATACCGCCCAGCACTACACGTGCCTATTGTCAGCAGAATATGTAAATCTCAATGCAAGCAGCAAGAAAACTAGACACATTGTACAAACGTTGCCCATACACACAAGTAGAAACGTCCCAAAGTTTTCTGTAATACCAACACAAATTAGTTTTCTTACATCAAACAATGTGAAGATGATGTATGCATCACCCAATGGATTGATATCTAACAAATGGAAAGATTACAATTCTGTAGTGCACAAACCTTTCTCATTATAACTCCAACATCAAACTAACGTTAAAATTAGAACACATCAAACCATCATCAAACATCATGAAAACCTTGAGATCAGAGCTTTGAAGAATGACTGTCATGGAGAGAAGTGAACCTTTAATGTCACTGAAAGCTAGCTGAAGTGGTTCTCAACCAGGGCCAGCAGGTAATGAAGGTTTGCCTTACCTAAATTAACTGCTCTACACTATTACTCATATAAAGCAATGTGTTCATTGCAGTTAGATCCACAGGACATTCCGCATGGTCTGATCATAAAATTAACATCATATATATCCGCAGCCACACCCAGCCCCTACTGTATGTTCTCAACACATTGTGTATGGGGGGACACAGCAGTATGTTGTAGTCAGTTAATCAGTGCCTTAGTAATGTTGTTTATGTAACGTTTTTAGCAATATAGCCACATTTAACTAAACTAAATAAAAAAGCATTTCTGTTGGGGTAAATGTGCATTTTGCAAACTGTGTGAACTGAATCTGTCATAAAAACACTCCACATCACTGTGTTTACCACAATAGTTTTGAAGACTGCTCACTTGAGAAATATTTATTTTACAACCGTGTTACCAAAAATATGAGCAACATCTGACTGGTTTCAGGATATCACATGGCAACGTGAGCGTAAACAAGTGCAGCAACTGCCCATTCAACAGTTTTGTGTGATGACTCTCTGAATACATTATATTATTTGAGTGGTAACAAAGGTGATTATAACCATTTGATTCTCAATTGGTGCTGTGAATGGTGGTTATTGCTGGTAGGCTAACGGTAAGGACTAACCATTATTGCTACCTGCTCCTACGTTTCACAAAAGCATGGCCGATCCGATTGTTTGGCTTCAATCAGCTGTTGTGTAAATAGACATTAGCAGCTGTTTAATATGCAGCAATTATTTATAGCCTGTATTTCCATGCATTTGCATATGAGTGCTTCATTGAATAAGATTTTCCATCCGTGGTCGCACTTCTTACTGACAGAGTCCTGCACTAAGTGAATGGGATCAGGCCTGTTCATGCACACTGCCCAGTGAGCTGGAATGATTCAAAGCACATTATATCTGTCATGCTTTACAAAGCACCCATCGCCTTAAACAGAGTGGAAAGATAATATAGTGAAGCCTATCACACGCCCCGTTGAAAATAATTAATCCAGCACACATGCGTTGGGAAACAGATGAGAGAAGCAATGCACAATAAACCGTGTGGATCGCTCATTTGTTGTTTGGCAAATTTGCTACCTGGCTCTGTATGATTGGGTGGTGTGTGTCTGTGTGTACGTGCACGGAGGTGGGGGTGTTTATGAACTTGCACCTGAGCATTCATATGGATGTAAGTGTGTGTGCCACTGTTCGCATGGAGAATCTCTATGGTGCATACCCACATGTTGCCGTACAGTCCTGTTTGCAACCGCTTTGTGAACGCACTTTGTGGGTTTGTCAGTTCTATAACTATGTATTTGTCCCTCACGCTTGTGCGGTTGTTTGTGTTCGTGATCAGCTCATCCTGGGAGTCTCTGGCCGCTCCAAAATAGGGCACAGACAGGTGTGACATATTAGAAATTTGGTCCCGACTCGCATAAGCAGACCACAAAACAATGAATATACATCCATATCAAATGGCAAAACAGAGAGGTAGAGGGGTGAGAGAGGGATATTGAGAGTGAAGAGGAAGGAAAGAGAGGGGGTAAAAAGAGGATTTTTCCATTTCAACGGATCAACGACTTTCCAATTTTAACACAATTCTCATTTGGAATTCAGACAGGAATGCAGCAAGATATTAATTTAGGGAAATCAACAGAGAAATTGGGTCACCTGTGAGCTATTCATTTCACGCCGCCAAAACAAATAAGCAATTTAAAGGAGAGGAAGCGAGAGAAGTGAAGGGAAAGAGAATAAAAAAGGAAATTATGTTAAGTGCAGAGATATAATGAAAGAAGGCGAACAGAAGGAAGTGTTGTTTTAGAACAGGATGATTTCTCAGACTGATGTGCACAGTAGAAAAAAAGAGAAAGATGGGGGGCCAGGGGAGTTAGAGAGAGTTTGAGAGTGAGAGTTTAGAACTTAATGAAAATGGCAGACATGGAGTTTTGCATTCATTGCCACACACATCAACTGAAAGTAAGCTAATATGTGTAGTGTGTGGCTTGATCAGACTCTGAAGAGGAGAGCAGAGGTCAGGGTCATGGTTGCATTTAGCTCATTTAGGTTGGAAATAATTGCCTTTTTGCGAGCACCAGTGTGCAGAGACACACTATAGAAAAACAAGCAGACACCCTCACAGACAGTATGCTGTTTTCATTATGCAAATTGAATGCAGTGTGTCAGACTGGCAGAAGCGAGGCAATCAAGTGTGAACTGAGATGGTTGATACAGGCTTAGGCAGTATTGGTTATACAGGTTAATGCAGTATTGACTGGTAGCTACAAGGGTGAGGGCAAGGGCTACTGGGGAGATGAAGAGTGTGTGAGTATGGAAACTGAAGGTATATCTGTATGCATTGATTGGTTTGCAAGAAATACAAATTGCTGTTGTCTTAATCGTCTTTCTCCCTCTCTCTTCCTCTTCAGGACAGCCCATTGATCCTCCAGTCAGACAGAAATGTGACGGTCAATGCTCGAAATGATCAGGGACAACTGACTGGTCAGCTAACCGTGGGTAAGACACACGAATACCACGCAGACTACATTCGCTGTAAACATTTCCTTTCTTGAAAAAAACCTTCAAACCGTATCATTTCTCCAAGACAGTCAGTTTTATTGTTTTGTTTGTGCTTGAATTCCTAAATGAATTTACCTCCCTCTGTTTACCAAACTAAATGCTATCTGTTTCCATTAGTGTGTCTCACTGAGGCTGACAGTCGTGCTGTTTTCTCAAGTAAATCATTTTCCCCTACTCTTATTTGATTAGTGAGGGCCCAGTGTCCTACAGAGGATGTCATTTAGAGGACATATGATATGTTTTCTGACATATTCTTATGGGACTCAATAACTTAAAGTGAAACTCTCACCAAAATGCAACCTAGGCTTTTTTGTGAATGTATATGAGTAAAACCTTCATGTAAAAGCATAATTACGATGAAAGAGGCACTTTTCGTTTTCGGCTCAAACTCATTTTCAATGAGAGTGCATGGGGCACTTTTACGATAGCATCAAAATCGCTATTTTTAAAACACTAAGAAGGCTCGACACAACACGAAACTTTACTTGTAGTATCTGGGTCTGGGTAGAGTGTATGTGGTTTAGTTGGGCTATGTCTTATGTTTATGATCATAGTAGCAATAGTAGCAATAAGTGTAAGTGGGTGTAAGAATTCTAGGAATTGGTAAAGAGTAAGTAAGTAAGTAATGGCTGGCCTGGGTATAGTGTAGATGTAGTAAAGCGCAGTCTTAATGGTCTAGCTGATTATGAGTCTCCAACCCTGATATATTTGTGTATTTTGGCCTTCTGTACTGGCATAAACAGCATTTTACGTTTCTGAAAATAGACCTTTTGGAAAAATCCTTCCAGAATGGAGATATTTAGAAACTCTGTGTTTATGTCTGAATGGGTAGAAACAGCTTTTTGGAAATAATGATGCAGACAACTATGTTTGCTTCCTAATTGGTTCTTATCAGTGTGTGTATGTAGCATCTTTGGCAAAAGTGATGGGCAGTATCATCGGTGCCCCTCAGTGAATTAAGTCGCTGAGACAAAGGACTCAGGACAGAAGATTATGATGGCTTTAACTGGATTTCAGAGCAGGTTAAATATGAAATAAAGTTAGCTGTGAACCTTTGTTCCTGTCTTGTTGGGATTTAACATTGTCTCTTCTTTAGTCTCTTCATTACATAAATTCACAAGCCACCGGGCGTCACTAAAAGGCCCTGTGAACATTTCCTCAGAGTTGGAGCACAAAGAGACGCAATGATATTTTTGGGCTCCTAGTATCACAATGAGGACCTCGCAGTAGTCACGCTGCACTTTAATTAACACTTCTGGACTTCTCATAGCCTGTCTGTCGTTTAACAGAGTGATAGCAGTAAGTATGAGTAAGAGTTTCGTGTATAGGATTTGTACTCTAGAGATGTAAGTTGTTTGAACTATGGATTTTTGCTGTTGTGCCCATGATATAGGAACATTGTCACGTCATACACCTTTGCTTGGTGATGATGAGCAAAAATAAATAGTATTAAGAATATCAGACTTCATGTCTTCAAGCATACCAAGCACTGTAATGTTAACTAGGGGTGGGAGAAATAATTGATTCTTAGATGCATCGCGATGCGGACATGGACGATTCTGAATCAATTCACAAATGTCAAAAATCGATTTTCTAAATGTTAATTGACAACGTAATGTTGACGGAACGCAAGAGGCGGAACTTGTCAGTGCGGCAGTGTAGCGCCCGGACAGTCGATGGCGTGCACACAACAAAAAACACAAGATGGCTGAGCGTATCATTCAACCGACACCCTCTGCTTTAAAAGCAAGCGTGTGGAAGCATTTTGGCTTCTATGATGTTGAAGGGAAAAAGGACCTGGACAAGAGCCACACAACATGCAAGTTGTGTCGAACTAAACTAAAATATTTTGGAAACATGACAAACATGAGAAACCATGTTACACGTTTCCACCCAGAGAAGGAAGGAAAAAAGTTGGTTGTAGTTGCTTACAACCAGAGGACCATCGAGCCTGAATTTACTGTCTTGCCCTCCACAGAGTCTATCAGTTTTGACTTTCCTTTCTGAACATGTTTAAGTGCCTAAGACCTTTTTTGTATGAAAACTGTTTTTGAATGTGATAATACAGCAACATGGTTGCTTTTTGGTCTGAGGGATTCTATGCTCAGGATTTTGTTTATTGTGAGAAGTCTTGGACTCTTTATTAGTTATTTATGAACAAGGTCAGCTTTTTATGTTGTAAGTTACTCAGAAAATGCTAAAGTCCACAAACATTATTTTTTGTACTATTTAAGAATTCAACACTGGTAAAAGACCTCTAAATACTAATTAATTGAGAAGTCCTCATTTACGCCCCCTGGAAATAAACTTTTGAAATAAAAACATTAAAAAATATTTTTTTCTCTGAACAAGTTGACATTACCACCTGTCTTGACTTAATCACTTCTGTGCTTATTAAAAATCAGTTGTGTTTTAGTTAAAAAAAAATTAAATGTTAAAAGTGTGTGCCCGGGTAGTGAAAAATACAGATGCCTAAATTAAACATGAGGCGTGTCACATTCCCTCTCAGTGTATCTCAGCCTTTTGCTACTTTATCCGTGAACATTTGCACATTCAGAATTATTTATTTATTTGCTTCCCACCTAACCCCTTGAATACAACAAGTACCAACTCATAGACCTGACTAAGTATTTGGTGCTGATATCAGAATTTAGGAAGTTTCAGAGACAGGATCATTGCTGAGTAGCATTTACAGTGTGACAGGTGAGGTGAATGATATTTCTAGGTAGAAGGCTCCTCTGCACTGTCTTTCTCTTTGATGTGAACGCAGCATATAGATATTAATCTCCTGCAGGCTGGCCAGGAACGTCTAGTGTCTTTGTACGCACACTCACAGATTTTTCTTTTCTGACACTTGGAAGGTTTGAGATCCCTGACAGCTCACCCCCTGCCGTTAAAACTCCCTAAAGCTGCTTTCCTCACCAAGAAATGTACTTTAATGCTTATGCGTGTCTGAGTGAGTGTGTCTATCTTTACAGCCAGTGAAATCAGTCTGTTTTAAAACTAGACGCCCAGACAGCCTACTGAAGCTAACTTCGTCAAACTGCTACAGAGTGACATAAAGACTGCTTTGTAACCTTACTTGTACTGTTGTTGAACTTACACTTGCACATAAATGATGAATTATCATGCTGATATGCTCTGTCTGTCACACTCACACACACAGAAACATAAATTACACGAAAAGTCTTACTTTCGGTCACACATTCTCACTCACCCACGCAGCAGCCACAACTTTGGGCTAAGATTCCCCAGACACAGGGAAACGTGCCAAGCAAGTACAAGTTCCATCAATATCCACTTTGTCACAAACAAACACACACACACTCGCACACACACGCTAAAGACCTCAGTGGCTGGCTGATCGAATGCAATGGGACAGAATGAATCCCCTCAAGGAGCTTCTTGTATTGGGCTCCGGAAATCCCCTGGTCTCCTCCTGCCACTGCCTCCTGTTGCCTCTGTGCTGACTCAGCAAAATGTTTAGCACACACAAACAAAAACACACACACTCTTCCCCTCTCTCTTTCTTCAGTATCCTCACGGGGATACCCAGAAATCCTGAAAGCACAATCGTAACTTCTCCTCACCAGACCCTTTACAGTGGCAGCAGAAAAGTTCCACCTCAGTAAACTCCTCGTTAGTATTCATCACTGAGACTCGCAGAAGAACAGCTCGCTCTAGCTTGTACAAAAGGGACAGGATCATCACGGTCAGTGATATGAAAAGGTGAAATGCCTACAATCGTTTGGACTAGAACAGTGGTCCTCAATAGGCGGACCCCCGGCCTCCTATTTGTGGCCCCCAAACTGTTATTCCTTCACCATGTGTTTTGGTTGGGTCAGCACGTGTGTACCGGGACTTGTCTCCATGCCAACGATAAACAGACAGCTGGGTCACTCACTGCTGCGAGCGCAATTTTAAACTTTCGTTTTTGGAGTAGTTTGCATATTGACATTTTGCCGGCTGCAGGAGCCTAGATTGCATGAAAATGGTGTGTTCCAAGTTCACTGCTAAAAGAAAAGTGGACAGTGAAAATCAATTCAAAGAAGAATGGACTGAAAAATGTGCATTCATTCTCCCTCCAACCAGCACAAGACCCATGTGCTTAATATGCTAGGAAACTACAGCTGTGATGAAGATTTCCAATTTGAAACGGCATAATGAGACGAAGCATAGGTATTTTGAAGAGACATTTCCTCAAAACTCAGAGGTAAGAACAACAAAAATTAATGCACTGAAATCGTCATATCAAGCTGCAAGCAGGATTCTTGTCACATCTATGACACAACAACAAAAAGCAACAGAGTGCTCACTTAGAGTGGTGTGGATTTTGGGTAAGCACAGGAAGCCATTCTCAGATGCACAAATAATGCATATTACGCACGATTTAATTTAGTTCGTATTTTTATTGTCCTTTTGAATGAAAAGGACATTTTGTTTTGAATATTACAGTATTATTGCATGTGGCCTGACCAACCTCAATACATGGACCTTTGAGTGGCCCTTTAAGATTTGTATTGGAGTACCACTGGACTAGAACATTAACATCAAATACGGAGTCACAGGTGTACTGACACCTTATTACATACTGGATGGTAAAATAGGTACTAATTTGAGCTGCACAAAAAGAGAATGGAGGAAGAAGAGAAATACTCCAGTTCTGTGTGTAAATCACTGTATCTGGAGACAAAATGAATAAACAGCTGATTTGATATTATGTTAAAGTTAAGTAGAAGGTAAAGTTATTAGAATTATTTCACCAAAATATCAGCTTGGGCTTAGGCCTGTCATGGCAACAAATTTTGCTGGACGATAAATTGTCCCAGAAATTATTGCGATAAATGATAATATTGTCGTTTTGAGACCATGTTTCAACTGATATAATGATAATGGCATAATAATGCAAGTACACCCTTTCAAAGATCAATAAACTTTTATTTCTATAGAATATTTAACATTGGAATTGGAATGTGAAGAAGACATTTTAAATATCCAAAATAAATAAACAAAACAACCAAAAACAATAAATACAATGGACTCTCAGTCTCTGTTAGCAAAAACTGCACTTGAATTACACACAGCCAAAAACAATAACCCTAACCCTTTAGTATGTCGTCTTTCACGCTTTACAGTGTGGAATTGCCGTTTGTGACACGTATGTTCTCCCAGGCAATTCGTACTGGCTGTCAAATTTTTGCAGCATTTGTCGAAATGCCGTCTTTTCGAGGGTATTAAGGGGCTGCATCTCTTTAGCGATGTAGCGAACTACACTGTCTGTAAGTGGGCACCATTTGCACTGTCCTGTTTGTATTTTGTTTGTTGACTAAACGCCCCAGTGATTGTGGACTGTCGGGAAGACGCAGACGGCCCCTCTGTAGCATTAGTTGTAGATTTTTTCCCAGCTGGGAAAACTGCATCAGATGATTATGCATTAGGTGCAGATGCATGTTTGTTATATTGCCGCTTTTAGTTGCTACTGTTTTACAACAAATGGGAAATACCGGCTCGTCCAGGTTAAGTGGTTCACCACGGTCATTCGGTTTGAATCCGAAGTGCTCCCACACTGCAGCTGTCACGTTCGGCTTTGAAACCAATTCCATCTTTGTTTTTATTCCATCAAATCTCAACTAGCGTTACCTCTGGCTTGCTACTCCGAGGAGAAAAACGAGGAAAACAAACAAGCATGCAAGTGGAAATTATCGAGGCCGGCAAAATTATCGAGCTCGTTTTAATTTATTGTACGATTAATTGATTATCGTGACAGGCCTACTTGGGCATTGGTCTAGTTTGTTAGATGCTTGACATTTCTTATGCATGGCAGCAACAAGAGGTAACCAATGAACGTTGAGTCTTTTGATCGTCTTTTGATCACCAGAAATCCTGCAGGGTAATGTTAGGAAACCACTCAGATTAATATCAAGCCTAGTCAGTCAGTGGAGTCTTTGCAAAAAAAGACCCAGAGGAATAGCTGATTTGCCAGAACTTCTGCTCTCCATTGTCATGATAAAAATGACTTGTTTAAGGAGTACTCAAACCTCGCCATACTCAACTGAATATCCCAAGATGGACATACACACACTCCTCTACATTTACCTTGTGTCCCACCTGAGAGCCCATCTTTCGACAGAGAGGGTTTGAGTACATGTGTTGGCCTTGGGCTTCCCATCTCAGTTTTTATTGCTCCCTCTCCCTCTCTCTCCTTCCGTCATCCCCCCATCACGACTCTTCCTCTTCCATCCTCCCCGTCGCTGTCAGCTCGTTAATGTGAGTGAGAACCTGTCATCTTTGTCATCTGAATAGCCCGCCATAAAGATGATGAGTGAACTTGGGAGTTTTGAAGCCATACCCTTTCACCCGCCTAGGTGATGATGTCTCAGCATTAGAGGCAGTGCAGTTTTGTCACAATGGCCTCCGCTGAATGAAAGTACAGCAGGCGGTGGGACTGTCATCTTTGAAAGTAGCGGAAAGAATCTCCGAAATGTAAAATACTGATATAAAATGACATGAATATTTTAATCACAGGAGCAGTACCAAAAAAATACCTCTAGGTGTTTGGGACTGATATCAGAAACAGTGTACTTTTGGCCCCAGTGTGAGAATCAGTGCCACCAAAATCCTGCTTGTGGCCATTTAAACATCACATTCGTAGTGATAAGAATGAACAGAATGAATTGAAAAAGTTGGAATAAGGGACTAAGCAGTACTGTTATATATCCTTGCCTGTAGTCGCGGGAGCACATACCAGTGGCTGTGTACAAGAAATCCACAAAGAAAAGCCTCAAATGCCTTCTAGTAAAGGAAGCAAACGCACAGTACTAACAACAGACTATTTAAAGACTTAAGCTGGTCAGCTCCACTATTATTTACTGTTTACTTTCCATATCCAGTCTCTTTACCTGTTTGTCTGCCTCTTGGCAAAGCTTGCAGTCATTACAGCCTGTGTGAGCCGTGTGTTTATGTTCTGGCTGTCTTATTGACATTTCATTTTTCTAAGTGCATGATGCTGATAATGAATGTTTTTTCTCCCCAAGTGGGAGAGTTATTTGGTAGCACTCATTACCTGTGTGTGTGTGTGCATGTGTGATTTTATCCAGGCATTTTTTTTTTAAATTTTTTTTAAAGTGTTGTGACGGAAGCCAAATGTATTGTTGGAGGAGTAAGGACAAATGTCTGTGGGTGTATCTGCATGTGTATTTCGGAAAGTTCAATTTGAGATGTGAGAGTGTGTGTTTGTGACTGCGCTTAGGACAGTGGGATGGTCATTCACTCTTACAGCGCCCGCCATTAAAAACAACTTTAAAAGTGACTTTCAGCACTAAAGTTTTCCCTCTCTCACTTTTCCATCCTACATTCTACAACCTGACACATTTCCCCTCGTCTTTCTCCTGCCCTTCTTCCGTTGCTCTTTGCTACCTTTCTCATCCTCTTTTCATCTATTCTGTTTTGTCACTTTTACCTTTCACTCCCCTCCTTTTTTTAATCATGCATGAACCTAATCTTTTATTAAACAAATGAATTCCCCACTGACCTTGTTACCTTATCCTTAACTCAGGCTTACATTTATCTCTTCATTATCTTTACCCTCTTACACTAATTATGTTCTCTTTTATCTAGGTGGGAACACCTCGATTCTTAGGCGTTCCGCTGATGTATCTTAAAAAGTGGATTATCAAAGCAGTGAAATCGGGGGACTGAACGGCCAAGACCACAAAGAAAGATGGTTGATTATTTGTGGTAAACGTGGGGTGAATTTCCCAAGAGAAAGTCAAACTCTGAGCAACACTTTTCCGTTTGGGCACCATTAACTGGTTGCTTATTGGCATGCATATGAGCTCTTTATCAGTCATTATAGAACAGGTATTTATAGTTTATGCTGCATGACCATATTCTACAACCACTTGGCAGTTATTTGAAGCCCTGTTCAGACCAAAGATCGCCAAAAGATAAGTTAAATCTTGCAATGTGTGGGCCTGTAACGTTCTGAAAACCTGCCACACCAATGCAACAAGACAGGACAGTGTATCATTTCCATAGCAACATCTCTCTTTAATGTCCACGTTAAGTTACTCTAATAAATTGATGAAGTAATTTTCTCTTTCCTCTGTCTAAATCTGCCATTTTGACCAGGGGACAATTTGTAGCTGACTTAACCAGCAGTCTTTGCTATGTGGCGCTGATTGGTTGGTGAAACAGATAACACCAAACTGACATCAAAGAACTGGTCGCGACAAAGGCCAATTCTTGCTTTACCTGACGTCTCTTGTGTTTTGGCCAAAAGGCTGCACTGCAAAGTAGGGGTGGGAATCTCTAGGCACCTCACAATTTGATTCGATTTGATTAAGAGGTCAACGATTCGATTCTAAACCAATTATCGATGCATCTCGATGCAACAGTTTTTTTCTGTACATTTCCATGCATGATTCAAAAAAAAGAAAACGAATATTAAATCTGAGTTTGCTACTCAGAGTTTGCTCATCACGTCCTACTTGTGTGATGATCATTAAAGAAAATCAACAGATTAACTACCTTCTCTAATATTTTAGTAGAGAAAAGGCTTTTCTTTGTCACAAATATGACTTCCTAGGGTGGGAATCTCACGCTTCAATTTGATTATGTTTCTGAGGGCTGCGATGCGATGAAAAAAAAAAAATATAGAATCCTGTACGAGCAGCTCTAATACAAAAATAATGTTTTTGGATTTCAGCATTTTCTGAGTAACTAACAACATAAAAAGCTGCCCTTGTTCACAAATAAATAATAAAGAGTCCAAGACTTCTCACTATAAACAAAATCCTGAGCATAGAATCCCTCAGACCAAAAAGCAAACATGTTGCTGTATTCCACATTCAAAAACAGTTTTTATTAAAAAAAAAAAGGACTTAAGGCACTTAAACATCTGCAGAAAGGAAAGTCAAAACTGATAGACCCTGTGGAGGGCAGGACAATAAACCTACTGAAGACTCAGGGTTTACCTGCAGATCTGTTTACAGCATATTGATGTCACAGCTAAACAATACAAAAAGCAGCTCTCCTACAAAAAATATGAAAAAGGCCGCAATTAAATCTTATCGATTAATCATATTACATGACTTCGGTTTTGGTCTCATTGTAGAGTGTTGGGATCGCTGTGTCAGTAAAATATCGTCGAGATGGGACGTTGTATCTCGGCTCCAAAGTGCGAAACATAGCGTGAAAGCCCTAGTACCCGACGACTGAATACGGACGCAAGTCTTTGGCAATAAAAGTTTCGATAGAGTTTTTAATTCCCTTCGCCCTTTCCAAGTTGGGTGGAAAATTTGATATCGCTTGCTCGATGGTCCTCTGGTTGGAAGCAACTACAACCAACTGTTTTTCTTCCTCCTCCACAACTTGGATGTTGTGTGGCTCTTGTCCAGGTCCTTTTTCTCTTCAACATCATGGAAGCCAAAATGCTTCCACACACTTGCTTTTAAAGCAGAGGGTGCCAGTTGCATTTTGCGCTCAGCCATCTTGTGTTTTTTGTTGTGTGCACGCCATCGACTGTCTGGATGCTGCACTTCCGCACTGACGAGTTCCTCCTCTTGCTTTCCGTCAAAATTACGTTGTCAATTAACATTTAGACATTTGTGAATTGATTCAGAATCGTCCACGTCCGCATCACGATGCATCTAAGAATCGGTTATTTCTCCCACCCCTACTGCAAATAACACAGTACATTCTGCCCCTGCCTGAGTGGAATTACCCCTGTGTGGATTTACAAACACCAGTGACACCACTCTCGCTAATATAGCCACTTGTAATTCGAGAATATGTCTGATAAAAAATTGTAGAGGGCGCACATGAACAGCCATTAAAAGTGATTTCTCTCACCAAGTGTGCACCGACTCTACATGCTCTATTGCGCAAAAAGCCGCTGAAAGGGGTTGTTCAGTGCCAAAACCAACTAGAGCCACAGACGCTCACTGACGGCCTCGACAATACCGACAGACCGTTTGTCAGGTGTGTCAGCCACTGGCATCTTGACACTTGAACTGAATGAAATGCAAACACCATCAGCCAAGACGGGCTAACTCCCACCACTTTCCCCTGCAATGTTCCTCATAATTACTGCTTATTGATTGTTAGTAAGAAGTTGTTGCACGTGAATTGCGATCTTTATAAGCTTTGCTCAATGTCGGCTGTACAAGCCTGCAGCACCAGAGAAAGGTAATTCTTCCTTACTCACCACACAGTATAAATAACATCTGTCCTTATGTAACGAAACACGAGCCTTAAAAATAAACATTTTTAGCTTTACTGTTTCTCCTTTGCTCCGCTAGTATTCACTGCCCCTTTCTCTCTCCCACTCGCTCAACCACACCTTTTCAATATCTCTATGCTCATTCACATTTTGAAATGCAACAAATTATATCCAGCTATGGAAAAGCCTGACAACTCGGTCATAGGGCTTTAGATAATGGCAGAGGAGTTGTGGAATATTGTCATGCAGACTAAGTAATTAATAAATGCTTTATGATGACTAATGAGGAGCCAAAATTCTACTAATATGCAAGCTAATAAACAACAAGTTAATGGTTGATACCCTAATAGAAGGTGTTGCCGAACTCTGTCATGTGTTGTTGTTCTTGTGACTCTAATGAGTTGATCTGCGGTTGTAAGTGTAGCCATATAAGAACACATACAATTTACTATGTGTTCATTTATTTTCAGAGACATGCCATTGCTTGAGCAGTTGAACAGCTGAAAGTCGGTTAAAATTGGTCTCTGATTTGTGTGCGGAGTGAGCACTTGCAAAGCCTTGCATAAAATTCAATTGTTCCATTACACACAGTCTAATTATGAATCTACATCTTTTCAAATCCCCCTCTGAGAAACAAATGATGTACATAACAATCATATTTCGCAGTGATCACATTTTCAGCTACAGTGAGATCTCTCCGGCTTGATTTGGCTGGCGGAGAAACACAGAGATACTGAGTAGTCTAAATTTGTCTCCCCCCCCTCATCCAATCAGCCAAGTTCAGACAGCACGTCTTCCTCATTTTATACTTCCTCTCTATGATCAAATCAATGGTTCTAATGAGGCAATTAAAAATACATAGAGCTAAGCATTAACAAACTGGAATACACTTAAAGGGCTATCAAGGACTCAATAAAGACATGGATTTATTGCCGCTGTTGCCATTTATCCTTATGATTGCACTTTAATTGCACAAAGGCTAATTGTCTGCGTACTGTTTCGGCTGCAATATGGCAAATATTGTTTTCACGACTTGTTCATATGTGTGGCTTTGTTTTGCTGTAAGGAGCAGATTTAATGGACCATACAAAGTCATCCTTCTGCACCGGTGAACTATAGGCTTCATACTGTTGCTGGTGGTTGGACACAATAATGAAATGATAGATATATAGTGCTTCAAGCATGAGAGTGCTCTCCTCGCCCCTGGTATTGCAAGCATATATCGCATAAGCATGTTTGGAATAGGCCCTGAAGGTTTTTTATTATAATAAGGTGGTTACTGTTTTTCTTTTTACTGTTAATAAAGCAGCTTACTAATCAAAACACACTGAACTGCCTCACAAATGTCCATCACTGAAAGTGCCTTATTGATATCTCACACACTCCATTACTCTTTTTCATACACTTGAAACAGGCTGTAGTCATAGACAAAGTAATGGTATGACAATAGAGTGCAATTTAATATGTATGAATAAATCCTTCAGAAAGCTTGTAAAGATTTTTTTTGTCTTTAGACCTTGTCTGAGAGGCACTGATTCAATTTTGCAGTCGTTTTCGATGTGATAGTTTATTTTGTCTAGAGTCTGCAGGTTCATCACATAAAAGGACCTGGGAAATGTTTTATCTGTGGTTAAAGTATTGAACGGAGCATTATAAAAACTACAACATTATTTTACTGTTTATGCACTGGAAAGAGTTATATGGCCGTGAACAATAACCATCTGCTTTTTTCTGTGTTTAATAAAAGGAAATTAAAACATCAGAAAAATGCTGCTCCATGACCTAAGTCAAGAAAGAACTCTGTCGTCTTCGCGCAATAAAGAAGACTGTATGTGTGTTTATGAGCGTGCAATGTTTATTGCAAGGATAGCAGGAAATTGTTTGCCATAAAGCAACAATGTACCTTTAGTCTCTCTTAGTAATCCAGCTGCACATCTGCACAAAATCACCTTGTCAGGTAGAAATGCTGACAAGGTGATTTTGTAATGTAATGTATGTAATTCCATGTAATTCTTAAATTTGCAACCATCCAATCAAAAACTGCTTGTTTTACAACAAACAATGGTGCAAGCTGACAAAAAGTGTTCTGTGGGACACACTAATAATGTGGAACAGCATTGTCTTTGTCTGCATTGTCTGTGTTTAAACATGAATAATGCAGAACGCTCCATGGTTGAAAAATCTGCCACAAGGTCAGAGCAATGACTCTGTATTCCTTTAGGCATGTTTGGAAAGCAAACATTTTATAACACTGCCCATTATGAATAAAAGTCTAAATTGCCCAAGCTGCCTTCCAGACTTGCATTCAATTTTGAACACCACTACATCCCCTTAGGCACTATTGCCATGTTTACATTTTAAGCACTTAACTGGCACTGTTATCCAGGTGGACTTTTAATAACTTCAAGATGTTGAATAAATCTTTTTAACTGCGTGTTGCAGAGTAGTAAAAGAGTGCAAAGAACATTGATATGAATTAAGTCAGATGCCATCTACTCTCTGCAAAAACCATTTATTGTAAGCACCACGCTGCCTAAAAGCAGGTACTGTAAGTTGGCACTAGGCTTTTATTGCAAATTTAAAAGGTCAATTAATAAAATGTCTCAGTTAAGGCTCACTAACTCATATTTAAATGCAAGATTATTATCTCTTGCAGCTTGCATTTGCCACGACATCAGGATATTAATGTAATTATTTTCACACAGGCATGTTCAGTAGGTAGCTGTAAAATCAGATCTACCCAGGGCCACAAGTTCTTCAACTTTAACAGGGGAACTAACTCCAGATCGACTACTGTGCCTGCAAATAGGAAACTTTTTGTTATTTTTTTTATGTCTTGTTCTGAGGTCTTGTGATAAGTTTGGGTCTGGGCCTGGGGCTAGTCTAGAGGTTTGAAAGGCACACACACACACACACACAAGAAAGCGAGAAACATTTGACCCTGCTCTGAGTTTTTGGTCAAATCCAAACTTGGCCTGAAAACTTTTAAAAAGTTTCAAGCCCAGCAGCTGTTCCCATTCATTCATCCATTACGATATTTAATTTTTGTTGGAAGTAATGGATGAAAAAAGTGACAGGCAGCACAGCTACTTTCACACGTTGTTGTTTCAGGCCGACACATACATATAGTGTGTGATATTTTTCATCAAATTGTTGCCTTTTTTCCGAAGAATTACTGTGTTACTGCAAAGACACACCTTTGCACATAGCACATACCCGCACGTACGTTCACTTTTGTTGGGTCACTTGTGGTTGCAGCTTAGGTGTAAGCTGGCAACAATATTGTGTAGTGGTGACTACACAGTGGCGCCTTTTGTGTAGTGGCTGTTGCACTCCACGGTTGTGTTGGTCACCTGTTGCTGTTTTTGGTTTGTGTTTGTCTACCAAGGTTGGTGCATATGTTTTGTGTTCTCTCCTCATGGTGGTGGCCATTTTGTTTGTGGGAGTGGCACCCACTAATAAGGTTTTGGGTCCTGTTTTTATGTAGATTGGTTTTAAGGGGTAACAGACTTGCGATTGCTCAACACCCAATTGCATGAACCTGAACATTTTTTTTAGGGAGAAATGTTCAGGTTAAGGGGGGAGGTGTTACGACCCTAGAGGTCATAAATGTTTGTCTGTAATATCCCTCTTTTTACCTGAGTCAGAGTATTTGTGCATGTGATTGGTTGCAGGTGTGTTTGAGTGGTTGTAGGTTGTCCCTGGGAGCTGATTGGTTCCTGCCTGGAAGACGAGGGTTTAAAGGCCGGCTCCTCTCCAGTTCCTGGGGGCTCTCCTCCATTGCCCCAGACTGCCAGCATTTGTGATTGTGAAGAAAATGTTTGTTAATAAAACTATTTAAAAACGCTCGCTGGTGTTTGGGGAACAGGAAGAGGGGAGTTTCACACTCTTGTTGCGCCAGGGTTTCCCCTAGGCCCTGGTCGTAACACTCAGTTATAGAAACCCTGTCACAAAATAGTCTCAAAACTATGGTCAAGGATTTAGCTGATTTCAGTCATCAGGATTACTTGAGCAAACATATACAGAGATTACTCCAAAAACCTGATCAGAACCTCAACAGTAGTCTGCATGCAGACATATTCAACATTGTGGGTATGTCACATCACTGTTGTCTAGACAAAGGAAGAATACATCAAAAAGACAAGGAAGAGAAAAAGAATGGTGTCATTTACTGAAAATTATACATGGGGTATACAAAAATTGACTTATTTAACTCATCAACATCAACTATTCTATGAGGAATCTTCAGTTGATCCTCTGCTGAGTGTGGAGGGAAGCGAAGGATAATTAAATGAAATCAAATTTAGTTTACTGAATAAGGTTTCCTGTTTTCATTTCAAGTATAGGCCCCAGGCTAGCAATATCATTAATTGTGTTAACGGATACAGTAGTTGCTGGGTTGTGTTTGGGGACCTAAATTCCATAGAAATATGTAGCTGCTTGGTAAAATCTTCGCCTGTCTTTTCATCTGCACCTTCAACCATTTCATCTTCCCTCCATCCCACAGCCCCGCTCCAGAGATCAGATTGATTAATGCAGATGACAAACGGCACTCGTTTATCTCTCCCTCTGTCTCTTTCTCTCCTCCCTTACTATATTAATGACTGTAATCAACTCTAAATAAATAATTTGTGTCCCTCTGTGCATGAATCTCTCCCTCCCACCTGTGGCAAAATTCAAAAGTTGGATTAAAAAGTGCTTTGCTATGCAGTTTTTTCCTTTCACCCCAGTATTTCCCTCTACTCCCTTTCTCATCTTTGTCCTCATTTATCTTTGTCTGTTTCTGTTGAGAGACACCTTGAAGAGATTAAAGGTGTGCTGTGGTGCAGCAGAGGGCCTGTCTCTCTCTTTGAGTGTTAGAAACACAATGATATGGTGACCAGCTTGTTTCCCACTATTGCATCATGGCCGTGTTGCATGATGTTTACTTTCCAAGGGTCAAAATAACACAGTTGCCTTCTCTGTTCCCTTCTTCTTTCCCTCTTGTATTCTCTAACTTTGGTGCAATATAGCACTTGACTTACAGTACAGAGCTCTTTTTAAACTTCAGTCAACTAATTTTGCACCAAGTTGGCTCACAACGTGACTCCTGACTGTGTTTGTAGTGTTTCATTTAAGCAGTTTCGGTGGCTAAGGACTGTGGTTGGTCTCGGTGATCTGATATAATATGAGAACTGCATGTATTTTTAGTGGGGGGGGGGGTCAGTAGTAGTAGTAGGTGTAGTTATTATAATAAAGATTTTCACGTCCCCACAAATGTAATAATTATCTGCAAACGTAATCCTTATTACATTTGTGGGAAATCCCGTGTTACGTTTGTTGTAGGCAGCAGCTAGTACATTTGTGGAAAATGTATTACATTTGTGGGTTTATTACATTAAATGCTGTAGATTTTTATTACGTTTGTGGTTTATTACGTTTCTGGACATTATTACATTGCCGGGCATTACAACACATTTAAGGGCAAAGAATCATAGAAACACATCTTTGTATGATGCAATTCAGCACAACACCTACTGCCTGAATGTCTCACTAGCCATGAGCACCGGTCTTCGATCTCAATCACACATGGTTGGTGTCTCCATCCTTTGCCAAAATGACACACAGATACACAAAGACTTACATGGTGAAAACATTACCAGCCAACGCTGCTGTGCCCGGTAACAACACCTTTCAGCACAACTGAACATTTTAAACCTTGTACCTTGTGCAGGAGTAAAAGGCAGACATTTTGCAGGTCATTAAGAAGAAAGAGATAATGTGATAGCAGTAACATTCAATCAAACCTAACTTAACTGACAACAAATGCAAGCAAAGACACTTTAAGGGAACTGCAGTATGGCTCATCAAGTGATCTCTGGTGTATAAAATGAGTCCTAGAGCTAAGAAAACTAATATCAGCATTTATTGAAGATCATCTTGGGATGAGTACTGTAGTTGTGCAGGGTGACTGCTTTGTGTGTTTACAGTTTTGTGCTGTGCTGTATCAAATAAAGGCAAAAAAGGCAGATGATCATCAGCAATGCAATATTCTGTCGGCTGCTATTGTGGTCTTGATTTACTAAATCCTTTGAAATGTCACAGAAAATCCATCCCAAGTTCTTTCACAATAAAATCCACAGTCCAGCATCAATAAACGTAAATATATCCTCCACATGCTTGTATAGGCAAGTGAGAGAGACAAGGTGGGTCTCATTTTTTAGATCACGTTACCGCCCGTTCGCATATGGCCTATAAAAGTTAATATATGTCAAATATTACGAAATGTTACATAGAGCGCCTTTAACAGTGAAAAAATAACCTTCTTTTATCAATCACCCAGACCGTTTTTTTTTCTTTTACCCACATCACAACACTCCCACAGACAGGATGATTAGTCAGTTGCTGACTTTTATTGTCTGAACCATCCGAGGTTGGAAGCTATAACAATATATATTTTTATTTATTTTTTTTTATAGTTTATTTACAACTAGGGGCCCATAACAAGTAAAACACCAGCACAAAAGGTCACAAAGTGCGTTTGTGCATTGAGCAAAAAGAGAAAGCTTTCAAAAGAGTGAACAGAAATAAATTAATTTTGTACACATTAAGTGTTTGCTTCTGGACACGGTCCTTCCTGACATGGAGCGAGTGTTTCCTAACCAACTCTGATGGCCATTCAACTGCAGATTCTGTCGATCTCCTTGCTCAGAAACACGACGGCTTATATGATAATGTGGAACCAAATGCATCAAGTAATTTCCTTCGTGGGAACGAAGCGTTATTATTTTCACAAAGAAGATGGAGAAATATTTCACTCAACATTTGATTAAGTATTTCCACATATGTGCCATGCGTTGCGTAATGTGGTTTGCACAAATCCCCCCTCAGGAACATTTCCCCTTGCAGAACACACAAAAGAGCCCATTGGGCTTTTGAATATTCATTAAATTTGACATTCTAGACAGGAGGGGAACTGACAAGCATATCAGCCTGACTCACTCAACAGAATGCTCATCTTAATCCACCGATAAGCGTTGCAATGTTTGAATAACTAATCAGGAAGTTTAGTGGGTAAAATCCAGTCAAAGCCAAAATGATTCATCTGACAGAGAAAGTTATTTTGTGTTGTTAGTAACTTTTAACTGGAGATATAGAACAAAAGAATAAAATGGGTCTCTGCTGTTCACACTGTCCGTGTTGTTGTATCACTATTTATTTTTACTACTTTATAAAACTATATGCAAGAAGGATGCAGCATGGCCGCTTGTTATCTGTCAATCCCTTTATCTTGTACAGCACACAGTTGCGTTTGCTCTGGTTCATTGCTCTTTGTTTGCATGATTATTAATAAACACACAGATATGCACATACACATACAATAGTTTGCATACATAAATAAGAAACCTGCCTTGTGGTCACACCACTTAGAGGGAGAGTAAATTTGGCAAGTGTGTTTGCATGTGTATGATGGGTTGATGATCATTGGAGCATATCCAATGGGGGGCTTAATGCCAATGTAATCTTAGGGCGAGTTTGCTGCTTCTGTTGAGTTGACAAAAATGTCCAAAACACTGTCAGTAAAGTTTTTTTTTGTTTTTTTTTTCAGGAGACAAATGCAGATTGGTTCCTGCTTAAGGTCTCATTTGGTGGATTTGGTGTCAGGACACTTTTTGGTTTGTGCATGAGTGCGTCAAGAGAGCTAAAATGTTTTCAGCTGTAATTGCACATGTTCCTGTGCTAGTGTGAATTTTAGGGCACATAACATCAATGTACTTGCACCCCGGGTTGCATCTCTGGATCCTGTATCACCAGTCTGTTTATCTGACTGCTGATTAAAGGCTATATACTATGTAGGATTTGTCGGTTGCTGTTAATGAGCACAGCATTCAAAGACGATAGCTCCTCACCAGCAGAGAGAGAGAGAGAACAACAGCTAGAGAGTGAATGATGAGTTAATGAGAACAAAGCAATAAAAGATCAAATGAAATAAAATGCTGTTGTTTCACAGAGGTTACATTCTAAAGAACAATATACACGCTCTCACCTCCGCACAACAAGACACACTTCAACCTGTTAGCTGTTTACGTCGTGTTCTGTATCAAGCTGACTCACGGACCTGCTGATTTTTACAAATCGATGACTCATATACACACAGTGTAAAAACACTGCCTTTTATTTTTCCATTTGTGGACACACTGGACAAGCAACACAATGTGCATGACCAGGGGACATTCAGTGTAATATGTCAACGGCACAAATTATTTTGTAGAGGTAAAGGTGAAGTTGTAGAGATTTCCCTTACACCTTCTATTATCGGACAGATCCTTTCAGGTCAGCTATTATGTCTCTGGAAAGTCAATTTTGCTGATACTCCTGCGGAAGAGGCCTGAAGTCCCCCTAACCTTAGAGTCTAGACTGTGGAGCTGTTGAATGGGCCCTGCCTGGAGATCCATTGTACTTTAATTCATAAAAGGTGAAAAATGATTTAGCCAATGGCCAGACCCAGCCAAGCATTGAAAGCAGCCAGAGGAATCTTAAAAACAGTCATAAAATCCACATTGAACCAGTGCAAGGACACTAAAGCTTGAGTTATATAATCTCATCTTTTACTTAAGAGCCATAATGCTGCATTTAGCATATTGCCAGAATTTTGACCTAAGAAAAACTATAGTGTCATTTAAACAAGACCAGACTTTCTCTACAAGCCAAGGGACAAATATTGCCTAATTTTAGAAGTGTTCCCTTGGCTGGAGAATGTATTAGCATTCATGTATGCAAATATGCTTTGACAGGGATATATGCAAAAACTATTCAAGACCAGACATACACACTTAGAGAACAAATAATTACATGAATGTCACATACTGTTTCACGCACTCCTGCGATCTCTAATCTGCAAGAGCGTGAGAGAAGGATACTGAGGGAAAGGAAGGTGAGGTTGGTAGGGAGGCATAATCACGAAGCACATTGAAGCTGACTTTAATTAAAAATTCATCTTGACCTGTTTGGGAAAATCAACCATGCATAGAGTGTTTACTTGGCTTATCCACACTCTCCTTTGTACCTATCCCGCAATCCTTTTACAGTGTCCTCTTGCGTCATATCCCATCATTGCTAGAAGCCCTAATTTAAAGCCTTGAATTAAAAATCCAGGATAGCCAACCCATATAACTTTATTATGGCCTCAATGCTTTAATGTGCAGCAGTAAAAAAAAGTTACACAGGGACCATTTTAATGTCCGCTCATTAATTACAGAATACAAATTGGAGAACTAAGAATTCCATTGAAGTATGTTGAAAGTTTAATAAATTATTTATTTTGTTTTTACCCTGTTCAGAACTTGAGTTGCAAGGAAAAGAGGAGGAACTCTTTAACTGAGGCAGAGTTAATTTAAAGTTGTGATTAAAGGAACCTATAAATGCATAAAATTGACCATCAGGCGCCAGCTAGTTTAGAGGATCATGCTTCTGTAGCGTAACAGTGAGTCACTTAGGAGCACCTTCTCCGGCCTCAGTTTCCAGAGTGTTGTTGATGTGCCCTTGAACTGGTGATAAAAACCCCTGTTGTTTTGACAACTTTGAGCTTTGACAGCCCTAACAGCAGAAGAGTGTAATAGCTGAACCTTTGCTGTGTGAATGCACCAGATCAACTGTTTACACATTCCCACATGACCCAAGTCATACGGTCCGAGTCTCAAGCAAGCTCCAAGTTTATCTAACCTGCTCAAAAAGTGTCACAATTAATTGTGTGTGTTATTCCGTGAAATGAATGTAATCAAACAAAAGACAAATAACTTTATAAAAGCTTTTTTTATTTCTTATTTTCTCCTCAGTCATCTCTTCATCACTTTTAAACTGTGAAATACTGACAGCCAGACCTAAGAACCTATTAAACAAAACTGAAACAGACAAGTCTTTTGGGTTACAATGTAGCAGGTCAAGTTACAAGTCACAAGTCACAAGTCAAAGTCGAGTCTCAAGTCATTGATTTTCCGTCAAGTCATCGAAGCACTGACTAGTATACATGTATATCGAGAATATTCGCTCTCAAATAAGATGTGCTTTGACTTCCACCAATTGAAGCAAATATGTGACAGAAAATGTTGTTTTGCTGCTAAATGGGCAGGTAGCATGCAGTGGATCAGGGGTAGAGCCAGTGTCTTCTTATTGGAAGGTCGCTGGTTCGAGTCCCCTGGTCTGCATGTTAAAGTATCGTTGGGCAAGATACTGAACCCCAAATTGCTCCTGGTGTGCTGGGTGGCACCTTGCATGGCAGCCACCGCCATCAGTGTATAAATGTATGTATGAATTATTGTAAGTCGCTTTGGACAAAGGCGTCTGATAAATGCCCTAAATGTAAATGTAAAACGATTTCACCTGCATCTGAAACTAAGTGGATGGAAGCAGTGACACTCAATCACATAGTAAAGTTGTGGCCTATGACGCCAAAACAATAACCTTCTGAGGCACTGAAGGAAACTGCAGAGTTGGGTAATACTTCTGTTCACTATGACTATGGGTGACCTTATATGGAGTCATCTGACCTGTTGTTGATGTGAAAGCATTAATTACTCCTTTTTTAGTCTTTTTTTAAAGCCCTGTATCCGACACCACATTACACTTCTGAACAAACCATTAATTAATGAATTATTATTGGAAACAGCAAGTTGGATCATTAAACAGTGCTGTTGGAGGCTTTGGGATCTCTGTACATTTAAGGGAAAGGAAGGGGACTTCAAAATCACAACCGCCACATGAAATTTTATGGGCAAAGTCAAAAGAGGTACAAACAATGGGAAAGAGAAGTTTTCATTCATGATTAACTGTGATACTGAAAGGATTTTGTTTGTATACCAATTTCCCATTCGCTGAGCAGGGATGTGAGTGGAACTACATTTGCCGTCAGGGATTTTGTGTGACAGCCAGAAATGAACATGTAACAGCAGGCTGGCATGAATAGGCAAAACTTAGTTGAGCGTGCATGCATTATCCTAAATTGAATGCAGTGTTTTAAAGTGGTAATAAACTGAACACGGGGCTCTAGCAGCATGGTTAAAACGTTAAAATGGCTGTAAGGCGCCCTGATGGCTCAGCAGACTGAAGCTGATGTGAGGATGTTGAAAAGTTCAGATCTGACTCAGGACCTCAGTCACATGCAGCGTACTGTAGTGCTTCTCTTTGTCATAATTATTTCTCCAGCACCTCTCATCATCAGTGGGTTATTTCAAAAGCTTTATTATTACTGAAGTTTCCTGCTGAGGAATTCACTCGTGACAACAGAGGAGATCCTGTCAGGAAGTGATTATTTAAGTCAGTGCATCAATTAACATGTCTGCCTAACGAGGAGTCCTGTTGTTATTGGTGACAGCAGAATTACTTTGTTGTAACCAGTAGGAGAGACATTTACAGGCACAAATTAATTGACCAAAAGCACTTAATTTACACATCAGAATTTAAATTAACTACCTGTAGATCACTAACAAGATGAAACAAAAGGACCAGATCTGTATTATTGCACAAGCCGCCCCTCACATTCTCAACACCCAATGGTGTCTAATGTGTACAGTGACAAGAGACATTTAGCACAATGATGTTATGTAATTTCAAAGCCTCTAAATTTTATTAGCATCTCTGCAGAGAGTCTTGATATTCCATGCTTTTTGAGCTTTATTCTTTTGACGACTGTCGATGTTAACAGACATCCAGAACAAACATTTCACAAGTGACTATTGCTATATTAAGCCTTTCTTCCATTTCGCAGTTTAGAGGATTACTGACTGACACATCAATTAGAACGCAACTCGAAAGAAGTTTCATGGCATAAAAAAAGAAAGTGAAGACATCAAACCTTTAATTCCCTGTTGCAACACCCCACCACCGTTAATTTGCATAAAGTAAAAAAGCTTGGCGGAGATGTTTCCGCCGGCCATGTCTCCACTCTCAATGTGGCAGTCCTTTTCTCCGAACGATCATTTGAGACTAATAACTTCTGTCCACTTTGTCTCATGTTGTCGATGCACTCATGTAGAGCACCGTATTGCTTTGTTTTAAGGCAGAATTATTATGAAATTACATTTTACAGCTCCAGTGCAAAAAGAAAACTGAGTCGTGACACGATAGCTAAAGACTGGATCATTACAAAATAATCCGTCATACCTCTGTGTTATTTTCAGACAAGCCTGACACTGGTTGAGGTATTTGTCAATAGCAGTAAACAGACAATAGATTACATCATTGTCTGATTCTATTGCTCCTCTCCAGTTTGATTGAAATGTGTCTGTTATACAACAACTTCTCTTAAGTTTTTTATAGTTCTCACTGTTGAATTGAATCCGCCGATCTCCTGCTGTTTCAGAATCTTTTGTACACTCCTCCTGAGAGGACAAGAAGACATTTCTCTGCGAATGAAACACAAATCTTTGGAAATACGCTGACCTGCACCCATGTTGGAAATCCACACTACGAGCTATATTATGGGACGAGACCTGAACAGCCCAAAAGGACTAGCTAGATGTCTGAGACAGAAGCTTCACTTCAGCTTCACCTCCTCTTTATCCCCCCTTCTCAAGCGTGAACCTCTCCTTTTCAGTTCTTTCATCTCCATCTCACCGTACTTCTCCCATTTCTGTCAACCCTCCCACCCCACCTCCCCTCCATCTCTGAAGTCTTTGCATGCATTTGTGCCACACGTACATACACCTTGCTTTAGGGTGAGCCTTTCACAACACAAATCTCAATTGCTTTTTCACGTAGTTGGTTGAGGACTGAGAGGCTTAAGGAGGGAGAGATGGACAGGATAAAGACAGAGAAGGAGAGATGAGAAAAAGAACTTAATCCCAGATTGATGGCTGCTAATAAAGTTTGATTATTACTGACAAGGCACTCTGGGTTTCTAATTGACACTTGTAATAGCCTGGGAGCCCAGACAGTGAAGTAAGGGGGTAGGCAAAGAGGGAGAGAGGCTTTTCTTTAGGCTTTAGCAGGGTTGGAATAGCAGCACATCACAGTCCAAATGACAAAATGAAGGGAAACATTGTTGAACAGAATCAACTGAGGGCAAACTGACATTGAAACCGCTGCTGGTGATTTGTCAAGTTTGTCAGTAGATTGATCAACTTTTCCGACCTCTGTGCAGACCTTCTGAAAAGGTCTACAACAAATGTACTGAGATTTTCTAAATCTTGTGTGTTGCCACTATAAACTGTGAATATTAGGTGACACATGCTTGCCATCGGCCAATAGCCACATATCTCCACTAAAAGGATGGGGATATCGACCAGTTGACCAGAAATTGTGTTTTAACATGTGCTCGTTGTAGTTGCAGTGAGGACAACATGAAACATAGCTCTAGTTGGATGGCACACTAGTTCCAGAGAAAGATCAATGCAAATTCTGAGGTAGCTGCAGTAGGTGATACTGGAAACAAGAGAGTTGATTGTGAATCTCATTCTCAGGTTGTCAAATATTAATGCTTTGGGTTGGGCTAGGAATGAAACTCAATCAATTTGTCTTTCTCCAAAATCACCCACTGCACCTTTAAATACGGCAAAAAAGATATTCCACAATCATAGATCCTCCATTTTATTTTTTTACAGTGTTACTGCAGGGTACCTGAGCACTTTACCTTGTGGAAATGTAACATTGATGCATCGGTCACTGTAAGCCGCTCATCTCAACTTTTTTCAAGCAGGAAGGAGTTTAAAATAGTCATTTTCTCTCCCCTGTCTATTGTTCTTCTACACACAGATTGTTCAATATGTGTGTGTAAATACAATGGAAATGTGTGTGAAATGTGAATGTGAATTTCTGGAATTTGTATTTCCACATGAGACAGAAAGTGTCCCAAAGTATTGTCTTTAACATGTTCCATATTTGCTTTGTCACACTCTACATTTCTCTGCAAAGGATATTTTTGTCCTGGAGGCATAGCCACAGAGGGAAAAGTTTTACTGGGACTTTACGAACTCCAAACACAAGGCAGTCCTGTCTGACTGTTTTCTTGTGTTTGTAACATTTTACCTCAGAGGTCCCTGCTTACAATTCATCTTTACTGTGATGATGTGGGCACATGCTCACAACGTATCCACACACTATTTTACAAAAGGGTTAGTTAACACTTGTCTCACTGCTAGCTGTATGTGGCCCTGCAATATAGTTTTGTGCAAAAGCTTTTTTAGACCTTTCCTTTGACATGTAGGAAGCAAATGGATTTTTTGCCACTTAAAGCGTTAAGAATTTCTTTGTTTGAACATTGTCACGGTGTCATCTCTTTCCAGAAACAGTCACTGCCATATGTTGGCTGATCCACAGAGCCCATTGTCAACAGTTTTCGTATTGACATGTGTTCCTACTGTTTACATGTTAGCATGCATCTTACTTGTTCAAATATGTGTGCTGATTTTGCACTGGTGTCACAAGACAAAGCGTACCGATGTTGGGGTTGAGAGTTCACATCTAACTGTTGGTTCAAGCTAAACCTCCATGCAGTGATGAAGCTGTAAGGTGCTCTGGTTAAAACATCTAACAGATGTGACATTTGAGGTTCTGGTAAAATCTGTAACCATGCGTCACTCTCTCTCTCTCTCTTTCTCTCTTTCTCTCACACAAAATCTCTCAGGTTCAGAAATGGTCGAGGCTCAGTGTCAGAGGTTTGAAGTGAGGAGTGCGGATGGAGAAAGAGTTCTGTTTTCTGCAGATGAAGAGGAGATCAGCATTGGCACCGAGAAACTCCGAGTCACAGGTACAACACACACAGTATAACACATACTGTATGCTACAACAAAATCACCAATATGGCTTTTTTCACTGTTTTCACAGGTTGTGTGGGAGTTTTAAACCTTTAGTAGCCTCTGTAAGGCGGGTTTTGTATGAATGGGTTCCTGTTTAGTTCATCCTTTACATTACACTGTTCCACTTATCTACAGGTGAAGGGCAAAAAGATAACTGAATTTTTATAAACAATCCTGGATTTAAAGTCATGTATTTAAAATAATTGCAGATGTTTTACGAGTACACATTCAACATGTTTATGACAGCTCAGAGATACACTCAATGTGTCCACAAGAAAACTCCACAAGACTCCTTTAATGTTAAGTAAGTTTAATAATTCCCCTTTTTTCCAGTCCAGATTAATTTGTTAGGAGCTCCCTAAGACAAAGTGTGACAGCTTCATTGTCTGATACCCAGAATGCTGTCCTAAACTGAAATTAATTTTGCATCCACATATCTGACATACTATAATTATAACACGGACATTATCTCTACTTGTTTCTGCCTGAATTGTAATTAAAATGGCAGTATCAAAGAAAGGGCAAAAAGACACTGATCAATGAGCGGCCTGAGCAAAGCCAGGTGCGTGTAATTGCAGAGGAAAAAAAGACAAAGCAATTTCAAAGAAATAAGAAGAAAAACGAAGACGCGAGATGGGAAAATTATCCTTTGGTGAACTGTTTTTCTCTCTCGCATTTATTCATTCTCTCTCATTAAATGAAAGTGAGAATATCCAGTGGAAGTGTGTGCGTGCATGTGTCTGCGTGTGTGTGTACATCCCATTTGCTTGTATAAATAAGTCAGTAGCTCTAATATTTTATTTTTTAGAAACACACAAAATGTGCATTTACACAAACACACAATTTCTACTTTCAAGGTAAAACACACAAACACAAAATACACACACACACACACACACACACACACACACACACACACACACACACACACACACACACACAGGCCTGGATAATTGACGTGCCCATTAGAGGCACTCTGAGGGAATGTTGCCATCAGTTAGTGTTTGACGGAGGTGACAGACGAGTGGCTGAACGGTGCAAAGAATGCAACATAATCACTTCAGCTAATGCACTGAGATCCAGTGGAGTCATGCTATACTTCAATTTTTCAGGGTTATTTTCTTGATTTAAGATGAGCAGTCTCTTCACACATTGCTGCCCTCTGCAGTAGCGAGACATGTACAGCAAAGACTGTATAGCTAATGTGGCAGTTTGCATGTGAGCGTGCTGTTTGTGAGAATCAGCCAATGGCAGCCGGTGCCATGGCAGCAAGTGAGGTGATACTAGTCAGCTTGATTTCCACGTCTGAAATATAAACCCAGTGTGAATTATGCTGGTTCCAATGTCCTGGCTCTGTTTTGAAAACACTTCATGGGTATTATGAACCATGACAAGTGCCACCCAACAAGTTAACAAGCTGATGAACATTTTTAGCATGCACAGCAGAGTACTCGTGAGACTAACATAGACGACTGTAATTATAGAGATGAAACCAAAAGTAGTCAGAAGCTGGTGCAAACATTGCCTATGGGTTGACAAAGTGAGAACATTGTTGTATAGAGTTGCAATCACACACTGCCGTCTTCACCGCTGATGACAGAACTTTTTTGTGCAGTTGCACAGACACAGATGTGTGCAGTGCTCAGAAGACCACAGAATAAACCAACTTAAAGTTTTTTTTGAAGAAACAATCGCACCCTTTTAGCAGACCAGTTGCCAGGATATAATGTTAGCAGTTATAGTATCGACAAACCACAGATAAAGTCCGACATATGTACAGCAAATGTGGCATCTTGTGTTCATATCAAATACTGAATAGTTCGCTGTCCCATCAGGAGGTGGACGGGGCAGTGGTGGAGGTATTACATTTCACCAAGGTCACACCAGTAGATATTAGTTGATAAGGACACCTGGGGATATTTTGAGCCTTATTTTTAATGAAACCTGTGGAAATTCCCAGCCACTTGCAATTTTTCACGGGAAACCAAACAATGTCAGGCCCTAAAACAGGGTATTTTAAGCCAAACCATGATGTTTTTCTTCCCCTTAGCAAGCATTTGTGCCTAAACCTAACAGTGCATAAACACAGTGTTGTGACAAGAGAGAAATAGACAGACATAAATTTGCAACATAACAAAATGTTTAGTTTGAACTTATCTGTGTTTTTGTAGAAACGTACAAAGCTAATATTTATTCTGAAGATTAGGTTGTTTTTGGAGAGACAGTCTTCATCCTCCCCCAGGTCATCCCATACTTGGCATGTGCTGCTTCAGTTTCCAACGATTTAATTAGCTGTTTGTTATCTTTGGGCCTGCCAATGGAAAAGTTGCCTTGCACGGTATTAAATTTGCAGCAGTTCTGACCTTCCATCATGCTTTATTCAGTCTCAGCTAGAGCCATGACCAGCACTTTCACCAAGCATCTGTTCGGGGCTGCAGGCTAAAGCAGAAGTGCTTGCTGTATACAGGGGGTTAAAGACAGCATTATATCAGAGCCAACATTTTCTATAGCACAGTTATGCTCTAAATTCCATGCAACTATTTTGCATAGTAACGTATGATGTGGGGGCAATGTAATGCCACCTGGGTGACATTTTTATGAACATATCAGGAACAGACACTGAACATAAGGAATCAGCACAACTACTTGAAGCAACTTGAAGATATCGCCTTTGAACATTTACACCACCCAGCTCCCCATCCTGCCCATTTTCCTACTGCTCCCAACATGTTAGCAGTAAATGTATATGGCTACTGGAAATGATGTTGATTTTGAACATAATTTGTACGGCACACGGAAGATCTGAGCACTGTGTCATGCATTTTAAGTGTCTGCCTCAGCTCCAAGAACAGAGGTATGATGCAATACCGTGCAGACTTTCACACAAAAAGTGTTTTCTGTTCTTACTTTTTATCCACTTTGCAGGGAACGAAGGCGTGGTGTTCAGCCATTCTGTAGAGACTTCACATGTGAGGGCAGAGCCTTTTCAGGACCTAAAGTAAGTCCACTAAATTATTTGGTGTTGGCGTGTGTCTGTGTGTGTGTGTATCGAACAAGCAGGCTGGCCCTTTGTCACCCGAAAACTTCCCCTTTTTTGTTAATATTTTAGTTGTGGTAGAATATTTATGATGTGTGTGTTCTTGTGAATAATTACTAAGATAGTAACACCACAAATCAGAGTTCTGGACGGGTCTGGTCACCCGTCGGGTACCCGCACAATTTGGATGTGCAGGACTCTGCCACAAATAACAATTTTTGGGAAAAATGTGTTATGTAAAAGTTTAAGCTGCTGACTTTGCTAACTAGCTGGGCCTGTGGTACAGTGTGCAGTTTACTGAAGACAGACGTACGCAGCCGGACAGGCCTAACTTAGGGAACAAGCCCCCTCCAAGCTACAGTGTACAAGGGTCACGCTGCTACCACCGACACATGCACTTGAACACATGTAGTGCAGGAGGTTTGCTCTGTTTCTACCATTTACATTTGGATGTACTTGAATTCTATGAAGAGACAATTTGCATCAGACCAAGTGGCCAAGTGGCCACACAGGCTGCTGATTCTTCTGTTACTGCATTAGGATGGACATTGGCAGAGTCTCTGGGGGGTCACTGTGTTTAACGCCTCACCCATCTTGAAACACTGTGGTAAAATGTGGCTGTTCTGTAGAGGACAGGATAAAGCTTAGCTTGTTAAAGCATAAAGTATACTTAATTATTATTCTTGTTTTAAGATTTCATGTTGAAGCACAGAAGATGATGCTCTGAATCTGTGCATTACCAGCTGAACCTTGTAGATAGCCTCATGTATGACGTAGTCAAGCATGTTGTTGTGGGAAGTTGGGGAAGGTTTTTGGGAGAAGTACCAGCACGTTACTGCAGCCGCAGAAAAGTGCTGAGAGTACTTCAGTCAGCCATAAAGTGTCTGGATAAGAAAAAAAATGTCTGTTTTAATGCAATATTACTGCGGTGTCTTCCTGCATTATTCGCAGCAGAGTTTGTTCAGTCTTAAAGGGCGGTTTCCAGGTAGGAGACATGCTGAAGTTATAATCAGAGATCCCCTGTTTATGGTTAGAAGCTGTAGTCCTATAAATTTACTCTACCCGCGATAAAGCTGCTTGGACAAAACCGCTTGGTGTGCCTGTGGAGTGCGTGCACAGCCAGACAGTTGAATGTAATTAATGGAAAAAGCGGAGTGACTATGATTTGTGCTGAAAAGTTGAGAATATTTAATCTGTCCCTTCCTGCAAAGCCGCAGCCAAACTCAATTGGAACATGTAGAGAGTCTCCTCACACACATGACGTCATCTAACATCAGGCTACACACATTTCTTGCAGTGAAAACCCCAATGTATAAATGGCACCGATAGTGATGGGCCACACTAGCTAAATGTCTTCTCCTCATCCCCTCTACTGAAGGCACACATGCCATACTAATGTCTCAGCCTCATTCGGGGATTATCAGAGAATGTTTAGTTGAAGTGGCATTTGGCCAGGGAGGAGCACACAAGCAGAGAGGAATGACGGGGATGAGATGAGGGAGAAACAGAGGGGGGGGTGGAAGAAGAGATGAGGCATGGTGGAAACCATGATGTGTGGAATGCGCTGTACAAGAGAAAAAGTAGAGAAGACAGAAACCGATATAACTGACTGGATAGAGAGGGGAAGCAAGGCTGAAGTAAGGGTGATGATGAGGACAATCAGAAGACAGAAGAAAAAGAAGATGGGGGCAGAGAAGAGTGGGGAAATGTTCAGGAGGAGGGGACGGAAGTTGGCGTATAGACGAATAGATTAAATTGAAATGGCTCCTACAGGGAGATTGAGTTGTAGCAGCAGCAGATAATAGCATACACCAAAAATATGAATGCATTCAGGGTGTGCAAATAGCTAATGTTCCTTTCTATTGAGGCAATTGTAAAATATGAAGTCCAAGAAATCGAACAAAACTTTAGGGCCATTTGTTAAAGCGGAACTTTACCAATTTTCAACCAGCTTCGTATCACTATAGTTTTGATATATATGCAAATGGGTAATGGTAAACTTCTCTCCATTTAGCCGTCACACACAGCCCCCCCACATCTGACGGATGACATGAGATGTGTCATCTGTCACAAAATGTGTCATCTGCCGGATCTTAGGGCTGTTGTATCAACTGCAGATTGTTGTTTCTCATTTTATATACATACATCCATGGACACAAAGGGTATAGTTAGATTGAGACAGAGTCAGCACTCTCTGTGTCTCTAGTATTGAGTTATGAACATCTCGTCAAACTCCAATCAAACTGTAAAACTACACCCCTGCTCTTTTTCTCTATTTTCTGCAGCATAGACAGACCAGTTTTATCCAAGGGCCATATTTCTAGCTGAGAAAAAACTTCTTTAACTCAAAAAGTCGCATTATTTCTTAAAAATGCAGCAGTGAATGTGGTCAGATAATGTTTGGTAGGCTGACGACGCCTCACGGCATGCTAGCCATGATCAATTTTTTTAAATCTGAGGCATTGTAAAACAATGCTGGGGGCTTAATGCTGTTCTTAAGCCTTTAATTTCTTCATTCAATAATTGAATCATTTTGCATTAAAGCTTGGCAGCTGCTCCATCAGCGGCTTCTTTTTCTCTGAAGCATTCACAGACACCTTAAGAGAGTCTCGTGAAGCTAATATCCTTTTCACTTTGTTGCATTGAGTAAATTGCTTGCTGTAGTTGATGCTGAAATTTACCTCATTCAAGTGGCTGTTTGTCTAAGTTAGAATTGTCTGAACCAAGGCTCTCTACTTCAAAGCACGCCTTTTTGTTAGTTTGCTTGAGTTCACATTATCTTTGATTTTATCCCCCATGTTTTTTGTTTTTTTGATATATTTAGCCAGCTCAGTGAGTTCAAAAAGGGAAGACTGAGGGGTGCCCCAGTTGCTCAGCGATCCTAGATTGTCAAAAAATGGATCTCCAAATCCTGGGTTTGAATACCGTCTGGGGTCTTTGTCAAATGTCCAATTCTCTCTTTCCCAATAATCCCTTTCTCTTCTGACTTCATAATTCCAAGCAATCACCTTTGAAGAAATCGAAAAGAAAAAAATGTGTCAGACATAAAAAAAAGGTTCAGAAAATGAAGTAACTTGGACACAGAGAGACAAAAGACGGCAAAGCAAAAATGAGTAGTAGGGGAGTAGTATAGGGAAAAGGAATAGCATGCTGAGGGATCAAAGGAGACAAGAGGGGGGAGGCACACTGGGGAGTGGGGTGAACTGGAAAGAGTTAGTCGAAGTAAAGTGCAAAATGATAGAGGGAGACGTGGGGTTAGGTTGGGAAGAAGAGATACGGAGAGTAGGAGGAGTAAGAACATTGGGTCAATGGACGGGTCAGTGCAGATAAGCAAGGCGATGAAACCTGTGGTGAAGGCCTAAGGAGAAGAAGAAAAGTTACCTCAGTGACTGTTAAATAATTCAACACAGCAAATCCGAATTAGCCTGTTTTATTACTTGTTCATCATTTCAACAGATTTTAACCACACATTTGTGGAGTGAAATGAAAAAAAATATGGCTGTTTAAAAACCACTTCATGCATCGCTTCATCTGAATTGACCCTGTTGACACGAACAAGACGTTCACCTCTTAACAACATGATAATACGGAGAGAATTGATATTCACATTAATATAAACATCCATCAGAAAATACATCCACGTGAACATCATACATCTATAAACACATGCATTCATGTACAATTAAACATAACTGTGAAACATAGCATAAAAGTACTGACACTTCAAGCACTCATCAGGTAAAACTCAGGCATTGAAGTGCCCACAGTTACACACACAAAGAGCTTATGTATTAAAATGCACATTAAAATCCAAATTTATGGCATGCATGAAGTGAGACCACTTATCCTCACACACGACATTCATGCAACAGTGTGAATATATCACAAACAGGAGGAGACACACATAAAGTGGAGCCCTCACACACATTGTACTGATGTCTCCACTGCAGGGTGTGCAAACTGCAGGGTTAATGAAAACCATAGAATAATAACACTGATAAAAAGGCGATTACATGCTTGAAATACTTCCCCCTCTCTGTCATCAGTCATTAGCTGTTAAATGATAGGGAAAGAAACTGAAGCGTAGTCATCATCAGAATATTATTATTATTATTATTATTATTTTTCTGTTTTCAATTGAGGTATATTCAATATGAATGCATATTTCATGTTGCTAGTAGGGTTTGTATCAAAATCAAAAGAAAAAGCAAGTTCTTGTGCACTTGTTTCTAGTTGTATCGTATCGTCTTTTTTTCTCCTGATATCTTTGTCCCCATCTCTCCACTTCCCAACTCTCTCTTGCTGACTAACACTCCGATTCACATTCGTGCTTTTCGTCTTTTCACGTTCTCATTCTGTCTAGACCTTCCCTCATGTACTTTCCTTCCTTCCGCCCCTGTCTCCCCCCTCTTTTTCTGTCTCGTTATGAAAAGTAGAGCGTTATGCAGTGAAGGTAAATGGGACATGTAATGAGCGGATTGAAGTCCATTTAAAGCTAATGATCTATCGTACAGTTTAACAGTGAGCGAGGGAGAGAGGAAAAGAGGGAAACAAAGAGAGATAGATGGTACACACATTACATGATAAAGTACAGGTCAAGAGATTCATGTCACTAAAGATACTGCACTGGTCAATCTGCATCTTACACACTACATTATATAAATGATATAATAGAAAATAAAGTCGTTTCTTCACATTTTATTGTCAGTTGTAAGTCATTTGGCTTCATTTTTTACTTTGAACATAAATGAACAATGTGGGGAACAAAATCTTGACAAGTTTAAGGATCAAACATTTCTGTTGTTCAGCTCCATCAAAATAAGAGTGCTGCACTACCAACTTCAGCCTAATTAAATATGGCAGCATCTGTATTTGCATTCCCTCTGTGCGACTGGGCCAAAGTAGAAGTAACTATAAGCAGTCTTGAAGTCATGTAATGTGTCAGTCACAGTGACCACAGTGGGGTGCAGCTGAGATTTCTATCAGTATCGTTTGATATTCTTCACGAGCCTCGTCCTGGATAGCAGACGTGACTGAAGCTAAAGAGACATGAATGCACAACACACGGTGCTAAATCTGGGTTATGCTAGTAGCACAGAAATAAAATGCTCAGCAGTCTACTTTCCAGAGAACACTCCAGGAACGTTACACCGTGCCTTTTCAAAGCCGCTGGTGTGATGCCACTGTAAGCCGTGTTCACACTATTCTACCGTTTTCAAACTGCTTTTCCACTTTAAAGCGTACGGATAGCGGCCGGGAGGCAGACAGAAAGCAGTCGCTTTGGAGAAAAAAAAAAGTGCTGTGCCTGGCATCTTTTTGAATGGCGCAGTTCAACATCTTAGAGAGGCATTCATGACAGTCACTGACAAAATCACACGAAAAAAGAAGCGGGGATTGACGATACATAGGCAGCCGACAACAACCACAACAAACAGAGGGAAAATGGAGGAAGTAGCTGTAGAAAAGTTGGTGGTGGATGTTTGTGAAGCCCATAAGCCATGAATTTCTTAATTTTTTTTTTTTTTTTAGTTGTAGCTTGTACCGTTTACTGATAGAAGAAGCAAGTCACTGTGATAACAAAACACCTTTTTATTATCAGCACAAGATGCAGCTGAGGCAGCATTTTTACTACAAAAACCACAAGAGTTTGAGTGCAGCATTAGGTAGACGGGAAATGCAAGGAGCACAGTATTTACCAGACGTATAAAATGCAAAAACGGGACACAGATTGTCCAAGAAGATTTCTTTACCTCATTTTCAGTCTCAGTTAGGTTTGGACGATATGACTGTGTTTTGGCAAAAACCCAGACATCAACATTCTGTTAGTTTATCTATCTATTGATTAATGAATATCTATTTTCTTTTGGGGTGATTTGAGCACCACAAGCTAAGTGCAATCGACTTTCATTTTATTGGAGAGAGGACAGAAATCTTTACAGCAGATACCTGCAAAACTCAGCACTACAGATTATGTGGCAACCTGCCCTGTTAAGTGTCTTGGTTAAAAATTTTATTATAGCAGTTGGTAAACAAATAAATGAAGTGGGCCATATTTCTTCACTCCTCACTGTACCATGTATCTCACATCAGTGACATCTGTACCTCATTACTAGTTAATCATTTTGCTATAGACAAAGAACAGGCCGCAAAACAACACAACAGGCATCAGCATACTGGTGAAGGATCAAAACTAAAGGGACAAGCTTCAGTGTTTAAGGTCTCCTGATACAAATACACTACACAGTAGTTTCTACTCATATGAAGTAGGATTATAAAGCTTGAGCTGTGCAAAAGCAGTTGTCTGTATGAAATAAATGAGCTGCCAGTGTTTTTCCATGCTGTGTTATTGTTGGTCTGATCTCAGACTTAATCAACCATCACTCAGTCCTGAGTGACATCAGTGAAGATCAAGAGCATGTTGTGACTAAATCAAAGACAAAGTGAGCCATAAAGACACCATCAGAAATGATGTCAGTTATGAGTGCTTCCATTATTGTGTTTGTGTGCGTGTGTGTGTGTGTGTGTTTTGTGACTCAATGTTTATAATGTAAAAACTTTGATTTTAGTTGTTTCTTTCATTTTCTCCTTGATTGTCAGTATTATTTCATTTAAATTGCTTACATCTCTACCTTTTTTATTCAGTTGATGGTTTCATATCCTTAGATTTGATTTTCTGACGACTTCTCACTTGGATGTGACTATTCCATGGAGATGATAAAGTAAAACTTTCTTTGTTGCTGTTTGAAATTTTCATTTTTGTTCAGGTAGACGTCTTTATTTGTCTCCACATTTTGAGAAAAGAGCGAGAGTGTTGAGAGGAGGGGGAAAAAAAAAGTCACACTGAAATACACTTGAGATTTGGGAAGGGAATGAGAATGTGTTATGGTTTAGAATTTACAATGTTTGCGGAAAAAATTGTGACATGAATCCTGACACTGACAGCAAAAGGGAAAGTTAGAGCAGCAAACCAGCCTTGATGGAGCTGCAATCTGCATTCTTTCATTTAAATCACATTTCAGTTCCGTTCAGCGTTTTAATCCCCAAGGTTCTTCTTTTTGCTCATATTTAGTGTTTTGGCACTGTATTTGCTGACAGTTGAGCGATTGAACAGTATATTTCTCCTAATGAAGTTGTTTGTTGTGTCAAACATAAATACAACCAAATGTAATAATGTACTCATCCTTTTTTGTAGGTTTAACACTTTAAGAAACGCATGGGTGTATGAGGGATATGACTACATGGGTTCAAAAAAAGTTATTATGAACACCCCAAGATATATGGGTGTTTATCATTTTTTTTCCTTCCTGTTTGAGTTGGTAACTTTCATATTTTACAACACAGGTATGACTGAAGGTCATCTCATGCATATGCTCGTACTGTATGCTTAGGTCATCAAAAGAAAACGTAAAGGTCAAAGGGTTAGCAAGTCATGTGTGTCCACATTACTTTTTTCTGTTTAAGTATAGCAGTCACCTTGACAAAGACATGCATAATTCAGCATAATCCAGCAGGCAAGTGGTCTGTGCCTTAGGGACAGTGCTGCTACCAAATACAACTGCAAGGGGAAGCAATATTTTGACAGAGTCACAAAAATCAATCAACAATTAACTGACCAAAAAAGTTTGAGGGGTCTGACACAGCATCACCACACTGATGCTAGTGGACATTGGGTTACCTTTGGTCTCTTCATCTGATGTTTGGCTCGACAGCAGAGAGAAACAAGCTGCTGCACGGTCGATATCTCCCTGTTTCAGTCCACTCTTTCATCCTTTTATCCCTCCCACTGTGACTTCTTCTCCTCTATCCAAGTCCTGGGGTCATGAGAAGGCTCCCCGGGGATAGTCAGCCCTAACACAGGCAAGGGCATCCGAGAGGGATTTGTGCTCTGTGCCCCTTCCCCCTAGCCCTCGGTCTATTTCCATGTATCTATCCTTCCATCCGAGAAAGTTAAAGAGGACTGCAGAGGAACACAGAGCCCTGTCAGACTCAGGGGCATGGGAAAGGATTTTATCTAAAAGGGTAGAATACAGTCAGATATAAAGTAGGCTTGGGTTAACCGTAAGGACAGTAAGATATGGAACTATAGATTTTTTTTTTAAAAAGTGCAGGAATGTTTCAAACTCAGACCTACCTCCTCCTCCTACCAGGATGGCGATGTGTGATACCCAGGACAAGTTCTCTGTGTTGTTGATTTCCAGGATCTAAAACTTTCTTCACTTGACTAGAAAGTCGTAGGTGTGTGTCCTTTTTTCCTAAAATCAATATAAGCGCCTTTTTTTTTTTTTTACATTGAGCAGCAAGTTTTTCTCTAAGCATCACCATGGAAGATTGTTGATTGTTCAGTTCATTGTTTTGGTGTTGTTTGCTGCCATACACCAAGTTTTATTAATATTTCAAATATAAGAATTTCCCCATCACAGCCATTGCGTAAGATGTAGACCACAGGAAGTCATAAAAAAGATTTGTCTTAAATACTGTCAACTACATATTGTATTATGCAGGGTACTTTAAAGCAAACCTGTTTTAGTTTCATTGTAAGTCAAATTGGGGTAAAGGGACCCTAAGTGCTTCAGCTGATGGTCCCTAAACTGCAGTTTACCTCAGAAACACTAGATCAAACCCCATAACTGGCTAGGGAGAACTGCTCTATCCATCCATCCTCTCCCAAGTGGAAAACACCCAATGCAGAGCAATGAGAGTAATTTATAAGACTGAGAAAGTGTTTAACCCTCCCTCTCCCCAACAACTGCTCCCCAAGGGTGTTACTGTTAATGAGAATGTGTTTTTATTTCACTTTTATGGCTTTGATTTTATTTTTTTCCCATTGCTTTTCTTACCGTCTGTGCTCAAGACTTTTTGCATAGGGAGTTCAAAATCTCACAAAGTCAAAGGTGAATTTGTACTTTCTCTGCCTCACCCTCTATAGTTGTCTAATCTGGTGGGTTTAATCCTATCCACAGGGAGGCTACTGTTTTTTTTTAGTGGGCAGGTAATTAATTGATTAATCTCATTCACCTGGTGTTTCCTGTGTATAAAGCAACTGACTGAATTGTCAGAATTGAGCCAACACTGAGAGAGATCCACTTCTTTAAACAAAATAAAGGGCAATCTGCTCTGCCCTCATTCCTACTATTTATCTCTCTATACCAACAAGTAAAAGACTGACCTCTATGTGTAAATTAAAGCTTTCCGAGAGAACTGTGCTCTTATTTGGCCTTCAATCCATCCATTTCTTCCAGCTTGCTGTACATTGTCTTCTTCTTTCTGCCCTGTTTTGTAATGAATGAGCAGCTGTAGTTTTATGATTTTAAGTTGGGACCAAAAGTTGTTTTACGTGTTTCTCTGTAGTACGGTTATAAATGACAAGAGCACTAATGGGACTTAATGGCCCTTAGTCCTTGGGGTACTTGCAATTTAACCCAATTACAGAGTGTAAAATTTTACGAGTCCTTGAAGTAGGGATTGGGGAAATGATTCACCCTGTGGCCCCTGTCTCCCACCCCTCCGTCACCCACATGCCCAACAGTTTGCTCAACTCTGAACAAGTTTTTGAAACAACTTGGGTTGACATTGAGGTCAGAAAATAGCTGTAATTACTTAATTTTCTTGTCGTGAAAAAATATTTTCACAGCATTTCCGCTTGAACAGACTAAAAACCAGTGGGTACAGACAAAGATGAGTAAAAAAAAAAAAAGTGATTCTAAGCACATGGTATGCTCATTATCTTGAATACTTAAAAGACCCAAAGTCAGAGGTTTAACAAATAACTCACAGTGTCTTGAACCTCGTTTTAGAGAAGTACACTTGACACTTACATTTTAATTGAGGTTACAATCCTCAAATGCCTCGTAGAAACAACAATGCGAACTGAATTAGGCCCACTTCCTACGCAAAATTTAGAGTCTCTGAACGGAGTTGATTTAACAGGGTTTTCGTGCGAGCAGCCGGATGGAGGAGCCACCTAATTAACTAAAAAGAAGAAGAAAAAATGCAGAGTGAGCCCGCCCCTAGCTGTTTTTTGATTAAAAAGTCGGGGTTTGTGTCAAAGTAATTGGAAATCATTAAAATTTAGAATGAGCCACAATCTCTTTGAACTGTGCCTTCGGGAAGAGCTGGTCTTCACACTAGATTTCCCATTAAAGAATCACAGTTCACTTGAATGATAGTTTTTGAACAATGCCTGTGTTTTTATGCTTAGGGTCAACTTGATTGATTGATACAGGGATTGATTGCTTGCTTGATTGATTGAAGTTTGACAGAATAAATACCTATTTTTGTCTTGTCTGTGCCTCTCCTCTTCACCCCTTTCGTGTTTTGAGCAGTGATCACCACAGACAGTGCCGTCTTTAAAGAAAATTTGAAGAGTGCTATTTGTCTGCCGTGATTTTCTATCACACGTTGAAATTGTCAGACATCAGGTAAACCAAAGCTCATACACTTTCCTATAATTTGCTGTCCTGCAATTGGTTTTTGGAGGCATCCAACACCTCTCTTTTCCTTGGTACAACAAGGACAATCAGCCTTGCCCTGCTCTGTTCTGTCTCTTATTGATTAGACACACAGGGAAATCAGTGAGAACAAAGAGAGAGAGAGGGAAGGCAAGCCGAATAACAAGCGAGCACAGTTATGGGAACGATCCATAATGTATCTGACTTTCTGTGTGTGTTTTGTGTATTTGTTAGAGTGTCATGTTCTACAAATGGAAGCAGTGCTTTTTCCCAGCTGCGGACATTGGATATTAAGTGCCTTGAATTTTAGGGAGACAAGCTGATATGATAATGATGTGACTTGTGCGGATGTCCTGAGCATCCCAATATGACATCTATATTTTTCTGTAAAATACAGCTGTGCTCTACATAACTGGGTTACAAATTATTAAATCCAATTCAAATGAGTCTAGAAACCCTGGACAACTTAATATCTACATTACTGCCTGCTTTTCAGTTTTACTTTAATAGTTGATTGTAAGGAACAGTTTGTAGCGGGTTCAATTTGAAACATTGCAAGGACAAAACTGACTGTATCTTAGACAAAGCACATCAGAAACCACCAAGGACTAAAATTATATCATGTCATGAACAAATGTCTTTTAGCTACTACAAATGAGCACTTTAGTTAGAGAGTTCAGTTTTGGTTTGTAATCAAAAACAGAAAGCCACACATTGTTGAAGTGGTCAAAAGGACTACTGATTTGTTTTATGAATGAATGCTTTGAGGGAAACATAATTGTTATCTGTAGATACAGTGGAGACATTTTTTTTTCTAGAGCAGGAAATGCTACCTTTTTTGTACACAGAAGGAAGTCATATGTAGGTGATTAAGGTGGATGGTGGGCTTACAAAGCACAGTGCATTGATCTATAACTCACCTTCTGATGGCAGATTGCCTCTTTCCTCGCCTCTGTTGCCAAGTGCTTGCTCGTGAGGGAAGTTTTGTTCTCCTTATATTAAAGCGTATGATCTGGACAGGATCTGTATGAAAAGTGTAATGAGGTAGCTGCTGTTGGCCACTTGCTTGGCGATCAGGATTTGCATCTTGAGTTAAGATCTTGAATGGATTATGGTGTTGACTGAACACTAACCAACACATCCTGGCTCTCGCTTTTATGTCATGTTGACTTTTTCTATTTTTTGAAGCAACAAAATGTAACTCCCTGAAGAAAGATGGTCGATCGTTGAGTCTCGTCCTCAGATCATCAAACACTGACATCGGCAGCTCGGGTCAGACTCCAAACCAAAGCATCACCAGCTGATTCCACTGAGCACGTCTGCGTCGCATTACGGCTGCGATCGGCTCTGACGGCAGTGTCCAGCCACGGCAGCTGTAACGCAACGCAGACGTGTGGCTCTTGGCGAGGCCTATGTTCCAGAAGCAGCTCTCTGCTCTGCCTCGCAGAGAATACACGCTGACTCTATTTTTGACAGAAGCGGACGGCAGCCATGTCGAGCTGCGCAGAGCAGATGGAGCCAGGCAGGTAGCCGCATGGAGGACGGAACAAAACAGTGCTGTACACATGAGGTCGCGAAGATGTTAGTGGGATCAAGGGGTTAGCACTGGAAGATGAGAATCAACAAACAAGTTACATTTTGAAGTCAGTGTGCTGTAGTGCAGAATGCTCACGGTTATCAGTATGTGCAGCACTCATCATGTGACTGTGGACGTCTCCTCTCTCCTCTTCTATGAAACAAACTGCTCCCACAAGTCATTGCTTCTTATTCGAGTGATTTTTGTTTATTTAATTAGTTGACAGAGCTATGGAGCAGCGCCTCAGTAAACGGTAGACGTTGTTGTTCTGTCATTGTTTGTCTTTGTTGATTGTTGTTTAACTTTGTTGGTTATTGTTTGTCAACTACTGTTTATCTCCGGATGCTGTTGTACACATCTTGAGGGGGAATATGTGAAAACAACAACGCCCACTAAATATTCAACAGTCTCACCATATTGCCACGCATCTGTTCCTTGTGTCGGTTTCAGTGTGTGTGTGAGTCTGTGCGTGTATGCGTGTGTGCATACGCGTAAGCTCAGCTCTGGTGCGTTTCCGTGTGTGGGTTGCAAAGATAGACGGCTGCTAATATCAGATTTTGCGACAGAGCCAAATGTTCCACTGTGGATAAAGACTATTACAAATGGCTGGAGGCTGTTTTGGCTAGACACCGAAATCGCAGCAGATAAATAATGTTAGAAAACGCTGAATTCACATACACATAAATACACACACTCACATACGCTCGCAGATATTCAAACACCTTGTATGCATCCACACACTCGCTCCTAATCCACACAAAGCAACAAGCAACGGTATTGTGCTGCAGAAAATCTGACTCTGTGGGATAAATTTAAGGCAGGAAAGTAAAAAGATAGAGAATACGCAGTGACGCACACTGACAAAGGACAGCTTTTGGCTCTCTGCTCAAAAAAGTCAGCACTACTCTGTCAACTACATTTGGAAACTGTAAATTCCATCTGACCGATAGCTGTACAAGTATACAAATATGCTACAAAACTTGTTATTGGCAATTACATATTCTGTGTTGCTAGTCTGTCTAATAATGATTAAGGCATGGTGTTGCTCATCAGAACCATGTATATACATATATATACAACTGCTGGCTCGGGGAAATTCTGTAGTTTGAGCAATAGTTTGCATTGTAAATATTGAATTAGTTATTTTCCATTTGTTTTACTTCATGTAATTATCTTTGTTTTGTTTTTGTTTTTTTATCAAACAAGCTTTAAATTAAATCTTCAGAAAAACAACAAATGACTCAGAATAAGTTAAAGACACCTTTATGTTTGACCTGCTGGACCAATTTGGAACAAAAATGGATACCTTTTAGTGGTGTGGATGAACTCAAAATCATAATCAGTGGATTAATTATGCAAATGATTAAAATAGCAATGATTCAATGGAAAATTTGCATATTTCTGACACTGGTTTAAGACCAATGTTGGAATTAAAGATGTTACCAGCGACAAGTGCACAGAGAGGATGTGTTTGAGTCATTGGTGGTTAGACGCACTTTAGCAGACATGATGAAAAACTATAAACAATGCAATGGGATGTTCCGCTTAGACAAACTGACAGTGTTTTCCCTTGGATCTCAGTGTGTTGATGTGGATTTTACTCCAACTTGCTTTATTTCTGACATTGTGGGCTTATCCAGCTGTCCATCATGACAGTTTCCAATTTGTATTTGTTCTTTTGCTAATTTGATTTCCAATTTGCTGTTGTGCTGTAAGTTGTTGGTTTAATAATTTGCTGTTGTGCTATCCCATTTCTTGTTCTGTTTTCTTCGTTCATTTAATTTGATTGAATTGCACTTCAGGGCAACTGTAATCTCAACAGTAACTTGTATTAAAAGACTAGAGTATTAACACAAGTACAACCACAGAAATGTAGTAAAATTGGCCATTTCAATATTATTCCTTCATTTTTATAATTTGTGAAAAGGCTCATTTTAGTTTTGATCAATTCATATTACATTTGTTTGGCAGATTTTATAAGTTCATGTAAGAAATCTCTACAGCTCAATGTCCAAGTTACCTTGTCAAAGGTCATATTTTTGTAGGGATGAGGTTACAGAGTGAGAGAGTTAAGACAGAGAGAATCCTGCCTCGAGGCGAGGAGGGGGAGGAGAAAACACTGATACGATGACTAAGGCAATGAGGCAGAGAAAGAGAGTTCAGGCTTTCTTTTCACACCCTCATTCCTTCCTAGCTTTTCTCTTCGCCATGCGCTTTCTCTTCCCTTCAATTTCTGTCCACTAGGGGGAGGGTATGACCCACACTGTTTTATCTACCTACATCTATGTGTCTATTGTTTTTCTTCCTTCTCACGCTTCTGAGAACTTTCTTTTGACTACTGTCTCCTTCCACTCCTGCTTATTTTTTTTTACAGGCATTAATTTCTTCGTCACACATAGTATCTTTCTTTGATCAGGTCTGAATAAAACCTAAAAGAATGATGCATCTTTCCACTCATATTCACCGAAGTCAAAGCTCAGAATTAAAAATTGCGGTCACATATTTAGTCACGTCTCTCTACGCCTCTTGAAAGATGTAGAAGATGAAGTTTCACTTTCTTCAAACACACTTTCTCCTCATTAATTAGACTTGGGCCAGTGCTCACTTGTCCCTAAAAATCACAGATTTATTCATGTGCATGTTTCACAATTCAAAAAGTAAAAAAAAAAAAGACTTAAAATTAGTTGTCAACACAAATCTCGGTTGCATGTTTTTTTACGATCACTGAATGTAAGGTATCTCGTATTATTGATTTACAGTGTGTAGATGTTTTATTAAATTTTTGCTTGAACTTTGTGCCACTTTTTTCATATTATCAGCACAAAATAATGCAAAGCAGTGAATCCTGTACATTAAAGTGGAACGGTGCCTTTGCCAGGGGCACTTTATCAGTTTTTATGGGAGCAGAGTGACATTCACAATCTCATTTCCCAACATATGTTCTTCCATCTGTATAACCAGTAATGTGAGCAGCTAACGTTGCACATTTGCGGATATGCCTCTGACCTGTACATTTGTTTCTTCTTTCTGATCCCAGTTTGTTCTGCTGTGGCAATTACTTATCAAACGATCTTCAGTACTGTGTATTTGTGCTTTCCTTATCTATATCCTTCTCTATTCTGCGGCAAACACCCAAATTCCCCACAGGGATCATTAAAGTTTCATCCAATCTTTAGAGAAATACAAGATAGCACCATTTGCAAGGCATATTAAATAACAAGGAATGCAACAAGGCTCTGTAACTGCCTCTTAAGGTCTCTTTGCCGCCAACAGGATTGATCGCAAGTGAAATTGTTAAAAAAAATCGTACTTTTGCGTACGCTGAATATTATTTCTATCAAATGAATATCTTATTACACCTGAAAAAGGTGAGTTTTTCAGCTTTCAGAGGCGCTGCTTACACCTTATCACATCATCAAAAAAGCTGCTAGATTACAGAAGGCATGAATGGAAAGCGGTAAAGACAATGCACACACTGCACAGAATTAATGCACTGGAGTCCTTTCATTGCCATTGTAGAGGGAGCTCTAATGTTCCTCGGCTCTGTTTTCTGTCGGGCTCTGCTGTATGGAGTACTGAGACTGTGCTAATGAACCGAAGCATAGATTGTCCCGCTGTTTTCTGACCCGCATCTACAATTGGTGGTAAAAAAATACACATATATACCTTTCTTTGTTTGTCTTTGTTTGTTCATGTGTTAAAGCATCAAGAAAAACAACATTTTGTTTTATTTTTTTCCTTTTTTTCTGACCCCTAGTCTGTCTTTTCTTCTCTTTAAAAGTAGAAAGCAACTCTGTTGAAATAGTTCAGTAGTAAGTAACACTTTTCCACAAGGAGAAAATTATTTTATGGCCTTCAAAAGATGTAGATATCCTGCGACAGTTAAACAAGAAAAGTACCTTTCCAGCTTCAGTTGTTAAAAGTTTTTTTAGAGTGAGATGGACTTTGGATGGACTTCACTGCACAGACAGAGTTGTATGGAGACACTTTAGTTTTTATTTATTTTCCCCCTGATGTTGTGCATTCAGTACATTTCAGTAAATAGCTCATAACATCATTTGCCACGGGATTATCAAATTATCACGTTTTGTTTTATTTTCCTTTTGTGCAGCATTACATTTGTGTGGTCTCAGGGTTGTTGATAATGATACAGAGGTATTAAATCAGCCAGTCAGAAATAACATTATCAAAACTCGTCTTTGCTTCTGGTGATGTACCCTTGAAATGCTATTTTCTGTCACATCTTTACTGAGCAGTAAAGGAATCAAAAGTTGCTGTAATATTGCTGTAAGAGTGACAGACAAAATATCAAGCTGGTTACTTGGTGATTAGACCTGCTGGTCAGATGGAGGTGAAGTTTTTCACCATCGTACTAGACACGATTTTCTTATCTTATTTTCCTCTCATCCATCCATTCTATTCCCTCCATTTTCTCTCACTTTTATTTTTGCTATTTAAATTTCTGTCTCCAACTCTGTTTCTTTTCCACCAAAAACAAGTCAGTGAACAATGGATGGAATGGCTGAATTTGCGGAGGAGTGAAGCTAGTCTTTCACTACTGATTAAATTATCAGCTTGGTGCCCCATCAGAGGCACAAAGGCATGAAATTGCTTGACATTTTTTCTCCTTACGCACTCTGCCATTAGCCATTTCCTCAGCTACATTTCACAGTGAGGAGGACAGCGAGAGCATCTGAAAGTCGTTTTGGAGTAACTTAAGGATTTGTCAAGCAGTGCATTGTGTAAAGGTGGACAGATCTACAGGACACGTAACATCATGAACATCACACACACACACACACACACACACACACACACACACACACACACACACACACACACACACACACACACACACTCACACACACACATGCACACACAAAACTACACAAACAAGTATTTCTCTCTTGCTCTTTCTGACACACACAAATATACACACCCATTCTTTCCACAAAGACAAACCTCTAATGTACCTTGACTCTCTCCTGTCCCACCTCAGTAACTCAGTGGGGACTTTTACAACTTTTTAAAACAGCCCAAGGCTTTCTCTTTTCACCTTTTTTTTTTTTTTTTACACCTGCAGGATTCATGAGGCAAATTAAAGACGCTTGCACCACCCGCCCTCACCCAGACAGGCTTTAGAAATGCCACATCTCTGCATTCTGTCTCGATATAACTCTCTTAAAGTCAAAGGCTGTCACTTTTGTCTTGTCTCAGTGCATCACTCAGCACCACTTTTTAAAATTTTAAACGTTTTTAGCGTTTCCCGGATGGGGTTGGACCGTGCTGGTGGCAGGGGCACTGAGGCAGATGATGGAGCATTTAGCGTGAAAAGGTTAAAGGTTTGCGTCCCAAATGGCAAGGTGACGATAAGGTAGTGTGGCTTTCAGTGGTTCTGAAGAGGGAAAGGGCAGGATGAATGTCAGCCAAGTCTTCTGAGAAATATAAATTACACTACAAAGACCCAATTTGAACATTTTTCAGCAAGATTTTCTTCATAACTTCCCACACTGCTTTCAAAAATACACCAAATTAAACAACATTTGTTGAAAGAATGCAGCTTCTTCCCAAAGCATGATGACCAAGCTTGTAGCCAGTAGTGAGCCTTTACACACAAATTATATGTTTACCACTAGTTTGTCATTTGATTGCTCCTGATTAAATGAATTATGCCCCAAACCACTGTTTTCTGCCATGCTTCGATCATGATTGAGGTAACAAAATCATTAGCATTTCTTAAATTGAATAGTTGGTTTTAGGTTATAATATCAATATTGTATTGATGATATACATGTGATAATATTGTGTCAATAATACATCACCTCTTAAATCTTTACTGTTTTTTGTCATAGTGGATGGCAGTATTGCGCTGTAACGCAGGTTGCCACATGCAATTAGACAGAAAAATTTAGAATGTGTAAATGTTCTTGTATGCTTTTGTGCAATTATGGTTATAGTTTCTCTCTAAACCTCCCTTCAAAATCTAGTCCTAACAATTCAGGATGAGAAAAAAACACTTCTGTGACTTACTGGAGACTTGAATTGAACAAAGCCAATGTTATTCCTAACACCTTTACCATGAAAAGTAGAATGTCTGCCATGAAAAAAGACCTGTGGTGGTCAGTTTATGGTAACTGGTTCTGTGATTATTCTATGTTGATTGAACTTTACTCTGGACATGACATTTTTATACCCAGCCCAGGGTCACGCCAAAGAGAATGATAGACCCACCAATCCACTAAAGGATAACATGTGAGTGTCAGGGTTTGTCTGGCCTCGGTGCAAAAAATACCTGCGTGTGCAAAGGTGAAGTACAAGCAGGGCTTTCATCCGGTAGCCCAGCGTCCGAATCCCCAGTAAAATAGTCAATGGTGGCTGTTTAAGGAAGTAGTCATTTAAAGCCATGATATTTTCCTAAACCTAACCATTTTTTATGATATTTCTGTGAGTCCTTTTCATACAGTGGTGATCACCAAATCTTTTTTGACAAATAACTTACTTTTTTGCTCAAACCTAAAAGGTTAAAGCTGTTGCTAAAATAGAACAATGATGTGTGACTATTGTCAAGTCTTGACAGTTTGAGAAGCTGTAGAGCCACAATCAGTGTCTCCCAAAATGTGAACAATTGGCTTAGGTGTATATGGTGTTAAAAGAGTAGCGTGGCTCCTTTAATGAATAGGAGAATGTGTAAGGAGTGTGTGGTTGAGTGTTGTTGGTGATCTGCTGGTGATCTGGTGATTGCTATCCATGCCAATGTTTTTATTTTTTAGCAATCCTCTCACATTAACTTGTAAAATTGATAAATATAGACAAATCACGCTCATGCTGAGGCATGGTGCCCTAGGCAAGATTTAAGCTGGCGCCCCCTAGCATCGCAGTCAATTTGACAATCAATTTTCATACACTTATACAGAAGCTGCATGTATTCAAGATTTTATTTCTTTTAAGTCAAAAATATCACACCAAATAAAAGCTAAAGAAAGAAACAAGTGATAAAAATACAATATAAATAAGTAATTGCACAAACATATTATCTCTCAGCCTCAGCAAGTGCCATCTCTCGCTTATCTATTGTCAGCCCCAACTCCTTCCACATTGCCATGTGGGTAGTGTGCTCCTGGCAATCCTCATGAACCTTCAGCAAGTGGCTTGCATTTTTCCAGTCCTTTAGTCCTTCCTTATTAAGTCTGTATTCTTTTGGAGAAAATATTTAGCAGCAAAAGCAGTGCGAGCTGTCATTCTTGCTTGAGTACATGAGCCAAATTTTTTTGATTTTTTCCCCATCATTCCCCAAGACTGTTACAAAAGTCATGTTGACACTCTCCCATCTTTGTTTTTGGGAAATGTAACATGTAACTGCTTCTTATTTGAGACGGTCCTCTGTGAACTAACTCTCATCTTACTTTGTCAGTTAGAAGAGATGGCCAGTCAGCAGGGTCTGTTGGTGCAGCCTTTAGTCCTGATGCTGTGTCACTAAGGTGGTGGTGAAATATTTCAAAAGTGCATCTGAAGAGAGAAGAGAAGTATATGTCACCACTGGATGTTAGATTTTAATTAAAAAAAACAGATGCTTGATGTGTTCTATACATAAGACTCATATAGACTAATAATGAAAATACGATGAGATTCATTCAACTTTATTGTCATTTCATTCTAACCAGAGTTCAAAAAGCAGTAAAGTGCAGTACATATATATATATATATATATATACATATATATATATATATATATATATATATATATATATATATATATATATATATGTACTGCACTTTACTGCTTTTGAACTCTGGTTAGATGAAATGACATAAGTATGTATGCATATATATATATATATATATATATTATATATATATATATATATATATATATATTATATATTTATACATAGATGTATATATATGTATATATATATATATATGTATATGTGTATATATATATATATATATATATATATATATGTATATAATACACTTTAACTGCACTTTAACAGTGATGTAAGAGCTATTTATTGATTATTAAACAATGCTACTATCGGCGGCTGTAGCTCAGCGGGTAGAGCAGGTCGGCTAGTGATCGGGAGATCGCTGGTTCAAATCCCAGCTCCAAGCTTAAAACCAAAAACCCCCGCAACCCCATAGATAAAGCGGTTACAGACGATGGATGGACAATTGTCCGAAGTAAGCTAACACCCTGCTCCCAAAACTATTAATTTCACTCACTTCATCACATTGACGTTACTGTACCTCTATCTTCTTCACGTTTTTCTTTCCTTCTTTTCTTTCACTGGGTGCCTGGTGGTTTCAGTCTTTGGGACACTGTGAAACAAGCCAGGAACCCAGAAAAAAGGCCTCTCCATTATTTAATAGGCTTTGCTATGAGCATATATAATATTTGGAAATAATAGTAGTAATAGCACTGGTAAAAAAAAAAACATATTTTATACCCATGTATAACCCCCCCACCCCCGTTTGTAGCGCCCCCCGTGGATGACGGTGCCTTTAGCATTTGCCTGTACAGCCTATGCCTAGCACTGGCTCTGTGCCGAGGCAACCAGTGACTGAATTTTGGGTAGGCTTAAGTCCAATTTCTGGGCTTCCACAAGTTTTTGACTCAAGTTTCTTTCACTTGAACACTACAATTATTTGAGCTCTACAAACTGACCTGAAATGGCATGACACACAGTATTTAAACAAGATGAAAATGAGGTATACAGTCAGTGAATACAGGGAATAGCAAAAAGGACAAAATCATAGATAGTGAAGATCAAACTAGTATAAAAAATGCTAAAATGGAAATATACAAATATGTCGGTCGATAAGGGTTCGATAAAACCCTCTATTAATATTTCTGAGGATTCTTCTTCAATATCATGATTCTTAAAAATGTACAAACATTTGTCTTTGTCCTTTATTCTTCTGTTACTTTTTGAATATGTTAGATCATCCCCTTCCTTTGTTCCTCTGTTTTTCCCTAGAAATGAATTAAGATAAAAACCATTCCATGTTGATGTATTTCTGTCCTGCTTATCTTGTCAGGTTGGACAAATATGGACGCTATATAAAATGGCCTTGTCGCGACTGAAGGTCAAAACAGATCTATGAGACAGACCAAGGGAGGGGGGGGCATTGTTGGCATGAGTGAGCGAGAGAGAAAGGAGGGAATAATGTAAAAAATGCAAGCAGAGAGGGAGAGAAGACAGTTTTCTCTAATAATAATGAATAACAAAGATAACGGCTTGGCTGCAGACTCCTGCTATCTGCACCGTGAAAAAACACAACCTCACAGCAGCCTGACCAGAAACTTTATGTGGATTTCTGTTTGAGTGCCTTAGACTGCAGAGTATTTGTCAGACTGTTTATGACAGCGATGGATCATGTGTGTTTCTTTAATGGTCGATAGTAACATGATATAATCCTCAGTTCAGTGCTATGAATGAAGGAGACTGTCAATATACATGGATTCTGAAAACACAAGTGTGACCCAGATTGGAAAAGTCAAGGCATCACCAGGTTAAGCATGATTCATTCTCTATGGACCATGGATGTCATTTCTTTTTAATGTATACATTTCTGTGACAGTTTTTCCAAAAACCTTTGAGATATTTCAATCTGGACTGAAGTGGTAGACTCAACCTTCCCTTGAGCCATGCCACCAGCATAGCTAAGAAAAATTGCTTTGGGGGGCATTCATTGAAAAATCTTACACAACGTATGTTGTTTCTGATTCAAATTAATTTATTTGGATAAACATTGGTATTTACTGGGGAAAGCTTAAGTAAAACAGAGCAAAAAGAGCATGTTAATACACTTAAACTCATTCAGGTGTAGACAAAGAAGAAGAGAGGGGACTTTCGATGATATAATTTGTATGCACCCCATCTATCGCAACAGTCATGTATTTAAATGTAAGTAATATAAAAGTCCTGTTAAAACACTGCACCCCACTGATCAGTCAGTCGGGACAATCAGTCTTTCGTTTTGCTGCGTCCAGCATCTTCTCACTCAAAGTCTGCTTCTTTGTTGTAAAAAGACAGAGAGTTGCAGAAAAGAGACTGTTTGTGTTGTCAGCCGTGTGGTGACGGGCAGTACAGGTCACAGTGTGTCAGTTAATAGATGAAGCAGCTTCTCAATGAGCTAAATGCTAGAGTCAGTATGCTAACATATTCAAAATGACAACAGTGCAAATGTTTAGCCGGAATTATTTTTACATTGTTCACATCTTAGATGTGTGTGCATTAGCCTTCCAATATGTGCTAAACTGTGTGAAAACTTAACAGAAAATATAGCAGAGGCTGAATTTATATCTGCTGTAGTATGAACAGAAATTTCCATCACAGGCTTGTCATCATTATTGATTCTTGAATGAAGAGAGGGACGGGGAGCCGGGGGAAAATTTCTGAAAAAAATGGCCATCCATTCTTTATCATAACGTTTTTAAGTCATTATTTTCCTCAAACTCCCAACTTAACGAGTAATTCCAAAGCTCATATGAGATTGCTGAAATCTCAAGTACATGAGCTCTAGACACATTCATAAATTAAGAACATCATCAGTCAGAGAACAGCAATAAAACACACAGCACTAACACTGGCCTCCAGACTATCCTCTAACACATAAATTAACCAAAGTTAATCAAGTTGAAACTTGTATGAAACCTCAAACCTAATTTTTTAGCTCTTAATTGATGTTCATGGCAATTTTATTGTGAAGCCCATCCATCCTGGGCATACTCATGATGATGCATCACACAGCAGCTTTTTCTGGGATATTTTTTGTTGCCAACTCCTGATGGCAGTTTAGGAATTGAAGACATTATCGTGCAAGTTGGACATTCCTCCATTTCCCTCAGGCTCTTCATGCTGCTTGTCCCTTGAGTGTGAACAACATTATGCCATTTAATGTCAAATGAAATCTTTTAAGGGTTTGGTTGGTCAAATTGTGTGGCTGAGGAGTTGACATCCTGGAGGCTATGGGTTTTACACATGGAAAATGTGCAGATATGCTACTCTTCATCTCATTATGGGGAATTTTAAAATGGGGGGAAACACGAAATGAAGAAAAGGATAGATGGCATGTTGGTGAAGGAAACGGGCAGGTGAGTTAAAACAGACTCGATGGCGAACAGCGAGTGCTGTGTTGAGACGGTGAGACAGGGTCCAGAGACATAGAGTGATAGATAGTCAGTATGTATGTGTGTGCCTGCCCATCAGGGCTGGTTTAAGCCTGCAGCAGCGTCACTGTAATTGCCTCGACTGTCAAACCCACCAAAGATCCTCATGTCACTGCTGTTGACTAGACCAGCGAGCTCTCTGTCTCTCTCTCTCCATTGCACATGCAAAACTTTAGGATATGATTCTTTTTCATTGCCACTCCCTCAAACTGTCTTTTAATCTTCTACCCAACTGTATGTTTAGATGTCTGTCAGTCTCTCTCTTTGTTTCTCTTCTTCTTAACCTCTATGCACTGCGGCATGCTCTCTGTTTTTTACGGATCAATAAGTCAGGCCCAATGTGAAGTGTTTGCTTCCAACACTTATTATATCACTTGGATGCTCAGCACTGCACAGCGGCAAACCCTCCCTCGCCTTTAATCCACCTCATGACTCCTCTACATCTCCAGTCTCTTTACCTTCAACCCAAAATAAATACCACGGTTAGCGCTGACAAACAGCATAATCCGACATGATGACAGAAGAAATGGTTTGATTTGCAGAGGTCTTTAAAAAATGCAAAGTTAAAGATAAAAGGCTGGAGTTCTTCTTTATGAAGCACGTTGAAAGAGTTTTTACGTGCCAGTTACAGCCTTATCACACTGAAACAACAAAGGAAACGTTAAAACAGACAGGTTCCTCTAATGTAGTTTTCCTTTTCACCGAACAAAGCACGCAGCACATAGCAAGTCATTTAATCTGATACAGACTCATAAACTCCAATTTCCATTAAAACAGGAGTATCAATTTAGTGGGTCGAGATGACTGAACTCTGATGCAAACCAGTCAGCTTTAAGCATTTTTTGAATCAAGTGACATTATCTTGACACCACTGATCCGTTCTACTTCAGCCTATTGCAACTTAATGAAGAAATAATGGATCCGTTGAATCTCCACTTGAAATAAGTAGAAATTAACTCAGTTAGTTGATCTTTTTATTTTGTCTAAAAAGTATTTTACTCAATGTGGACCACTAAGACTAAATGGCCAAATAATAAAGCTTAAATAAAGTGAAAATAAAAGCAGCAGAAGAGAAGCAATGTTATAACAGAAATATCTTTTAAGTGCGCGTTCATTACTCGTGTGCAACCGAACATGAAAAACCACTGCTGAGAGCTTTTCCCTGTCTGCTACTGTTTAGTTCTTCAAATTGCAACTCTAAAAGTAGAATTATTCCTCACCAAAGGGCCTGTGAGGACAAGCTACATTTTCTCCATCCAGGGTACTCTAGTGAAGGAAAGGACATTAACAAAGGAAGCTCGGTACGATCACTCCCAGCCAAAGTGCCTTTGGCCAAGGCACTGATGCTTGTTTACGCCTCTCTGGTGTTTGGCCACAGACTGGACACACGTCATGAGTTCAGTTAATCTACCCTTTGGCTTGAATGCTTTATTCTTTCAACCTCTCAGTAGGGATTTGGAAACCAACCTTCTGAAGTATCCTTGAGCAGAGCCTGTCTGGAGAGGTGCCCTTATAGCAAAGCATTTTATTTCTTACTTGATCTTTGTTGTGTGTGTGTTGTTTAATTTGTTAAACTCCCACTTTGTAATTCTGTCAGGTTTGCCGAAAGCGCTCTTTATTTAATTTCACTTGCCAACATGCCCTTGAGCGAAGCACTGGGCTTATCTAACACCGCCAAGCTGTTTAATCATCTCATATTGTTTTCAACTTTGAGTCACAGATTTTGCTACTGACCCTTCACGCTCCAAGGGGAGTGACAGCGACCATGGCCAGAGCACTTTAGAGCAGTGCTGTATAACAATTCTTCATTCTTCATATTCCTTCTCATAAGTTCTCTGAAAGACAAAAGAAAGAGTTATTGTGAAGTAAACTGAGTCCAAATTACACCAACACTCAGCATCTCTTAAAAAAAGTGGAGAAATGTCTTTGGTCACTCCATGGCAACCGATCCCTCGTGTGCAAAGTATTATCAAAAAATAGCTTTATCAAAAACCAACAAATCACGCCGCAGAACTATACTCTACTACCACAGTCCTATACTGCGGCCATCACAGTTTATTATGCTTTTTTTACAGGGACAAGTTCATAGCATGGACCACTGCCAACAAAGCTAGTTCATGTCACCCTTTCATTTATAGAACGATCAATATAACACATAGAAATTAATATTACACAACCAATGATACAATAAATATTTATAGCATAGGTGATATGTAGATAGTTAATTATAGAGTCTCATTTCCAGGTCGTCAAATACTGATGCTTTGGGTTCACAGGTCTGGCCATCAACCGAAAAAGTTGGTGTTTAACGGCATGGGAATGAGACTCGACATTCAACTATCTTACAAATCATATGATCCCATTAATTTATACTTAGACATGTAGTTCAATATATTAATTCCCAGATCAGAGAAATAGGTGTCACTGAGAACTTTAGGAATCTGATTATTTGGGAATATATGAATAAGTTCAATTTCAGCAAGTTCAACAAAAAGACCAACACTTTGTTAAAAGCATGTCAGTGGTGATATATTGAAAGAGTTCTATTTAAAATTGCAGTTGCACAATTATGCATATGTCATTTTAAGAGGTCTGATCATTGTAGAAGCTTAGTAATTGTGACATAACCCAACCAAAAGCAACAGGACTGAGGTATTACGTGTACTAAATGTATGATTTAACAAGGTGAACACAGAACACTTCAATTTATTCTTCTTTTTTACGTTATGTATTCATGGCATGCTCAACTTTATGTAACTCTGGGGACTTGTACTCCACAGAGGTCTTTAGTCAAGCCTAAACATGAAATTAGTGATTGCTGAGTTTGTTAAATCAGCTTTACCAGTATAACCACAGCCTTCCGCTGCTTTAGATCAAGCATGCAGGGGATTGAAAACATTCACAGTCAACTCATTATTGATCCTAAAGTAATCGTCTAATAAGAGCTGAGACATCAGGCTCAAACTGCCCTGTCAGTTTACACTAAGTGACTCCTTGTTTGTGACCTAATTGTCTGTATGATTCTCAGGCTGGAGTCGCCAACTCGGACCCTGACACTGGAGGCCCCCAGAGGGGTGGAGGTCAATGCTGGAGTGGGAGACTTTACAGCATCCTGTAGGAAAGACCTCCTCCTGCAGTCCTCAGAAGGAGAGGTGAGTGTGTTTCCATCTGTTGCTTTTTTTGTGTGTGTATGGGAAAACGTCATTGAGGATGAAGCATCAGTATGTTCGTGTGTTTGTGTCTGTGTTGCATTGTGTGTGTGTGTGTGTGTGTGTGTGTGTGTGTGTGTGTGTGTGTGTGTGTGTGTGTGTGTGTGTGTGCGCGCGTGTGTTAGACTCTGTGCTGTGGCACTCTATAGTGTTGGGCCCGCTTCATTAAAGTACCTTATTAGGCTAATGAGCGTCATCAATCCAGGCGACCTTGTCCTCCTTTTCTCCCCTCCTCTTCTGATCCCTCCTTTCTTCCCCTCTTCTATTTGAGAGAAGTGACTTCATTAAAGCTGGTTTGATGAGGTTCCCTGTCAGCTGCCGCTGCTATGTGTGTGTTTTTGTCTGTGTGTGTATCATTGTTAGCCTGCTATCTCACTGTCAAGCTCTTTGCATAGCAGTCTGCCACGATGCGTGAGCACCGAGGCAGACTTAGCCATTATCCATGTTTGTGTGTGTATGTGTGTGTGTGTGTGTGTGTGTGTTGTGTGTGTGTTTGCAAGAGCCTGCCATGTTACATGTCCGCTGGAGCATAGTGTGTCATTAACTCAGTAATTAACAGAAGAATGGCCCCTTCTCATTCGTCGCACTCAGTGTCATTGTCAGTCTCTCTCTCTCACACACACACACACACACATTCACAATCACACTTTCACACTGTCTTCTATTACAAATACACACACTCTCACATTCTCATATGCTAGCAATCCCACACAAACACACACATCCACAGATAACAGAAATCTGTGAAAACAACAGTGAAAGTTTGATGCCCTTCTTCTAAACTCGTTTCTAATTTCCTCTCTTACGATCCTTTTTCTTCTCTTTCTGCTTCTCTTTTCTCCTCCCTTCATCACTCTGTTATTTCCTTATCTTCTTTATGGACTTACTTTTGAGTAACGGGAAGCGTTATCGATGTGACCAGACACTAGACTTGAATTAAGCAGACAGAGGTCATCAGACTCTTGAGACAGCTTTGGCATATTTGCAACAAATTAATAAGGGAGATTGTCAGCTTTACAATAGATGGTGGGCTTTTCAAATGTACCATTAATATGCTTAGCCAAGCAGAGTGGCATACAGTGCAGGTAGTTGTACTAAATAAAATTATTACACATCATGGTTTAACAGTTACACTCTCCACATGTGAAAAACAGCAGCCTGGTCAGTTGGTCTCAAACTTTTCCAGCTGATATTAAATGATCACAGACGGAATCCAGTTTGAGCCCTGCAGGTGAGAAATTCCACATGTTGATCCCCGCACAAAAAACATGTTTATCCAAATGAGGATCTACAAAAGACACCTTATAATCAACCTTAATGTCTGACGAAAAACCTCCTCAACACTTGCATAAAAGACTGTCAAGAGGTTAAAGGTTTTGAGCATATTTCAGTTTAAGATCAAAATGTAACTGCACCCAAGCAGTTTGTCAAAACCTGTCAACAAAGGCAGTGACAAAGAGAACAAATATTAATTTGAGATCCATATATAGGAGATAATTTACTCACTATTTGAGCACACAGCTTTGTAATTTGAGGGATGATGTGTTCTTTGTCTGCAGAGTTTTCCGTGTCATGTAGGTACTTGTATTTGCCCTGTGATAGATTTATGACCTGCCTCTAACCTCGTGCATGCTGGTATAGACTCCTGCTCATGGCTAGTGCAACTTTATAATTTAAAGGAACAGATTACTTTTTCGGGGAGATTTGCCCCTGACACCTCCAGGCTCTGTGGCAGCAGTGGTAGGAGGTCCAGGAGTAGTGAATTCTCAGGGCTAGCTTGTTCCAGTGAATAGGTCTTGCAGTGTAACATTTTGGGGACATTTTAGTTGCGGGTGTGTGCAGATCCTGTTCTCGCGATCTATGTCATGCACTTCTCTGACGGAGGGCAGACATCCAATCAGCTGCTCAGCAGTGCACATGACATGTTAAAGTGTCCTTGAGCCAAGCACAATGCGTGCCAGAGAGAGACTGAGGCTGTTGCAATAATCAATTGTTGATTGTACCTGCTGTACCCTTCTTACACCATGGAGCTTGCATCTATCATAGTTTTATGGTTGTATAATTTTACAGTTGAATTGAGTGTAAAAGCAAAAAATTATTTTAACAAGGCCTTTTCCCCAGTTATTTAAACCTCTCCTCAACCCCTTCCATCCTACTCTCGCAGTTTCCTTATTACCTCTTGTCTTTTTGCAGTCACTTTCTCTCCCCGGCTCCTGTCTCACTCACCGTCCTCCCTCCATTATTTCCTTTTGTTTTCCCTTTTTTTGTTTGTCTTCTCCTCCTCTTCATCCTCCTCCCTCCTCCCTCCTCTCATTCTCAGCCTCTCAGTCCTTCATCTCTAAGTAACCCAGCCTATCTAATTAACTTTCCACTGCCTGGGTTATACATCACTGGGGCTGTCACTTTCCTGGGAAAGGGAGGGGGATTTTAATTTTTACCTTCTTTTCTGTCATCTCATTCTCTCTCTCCCTCTCTCTTTCTCTGTTTCATGTATTCTTTTGTCTCTTTCCATTCTTTGTTCATCCATTATCTCTGTCTGTCTCTCTCTCACTGTCATCCCTGCATAAATAGATGTCTCCCTTTTGATGCTGAACAATAGTGTGAAGAAGTGTGCAACAAGAATCACGGTTTGGGGCCTTTGGCTTGAAAAAAATGACGGACCTTGTTATCGTTTACTGCACCAGCAGTTTGCCAGACACATTAAAAAAAAAACACTGTTCACACAGGTACAGCATCATAAACCCAACCAGCATGTGTTCAGAAAGGAATTTACCAAATGATTACAGTGTCCTAAGGGAAAAGCGTGTGTCATGTTGAAATGGAGAGAAAGGGTCGAGGGGCAAAAGATATGTTCAGCTAAGAATACTAATCACATGTATTAGTCCTTCAGGCACTGATACCAAATAAAATAGCATGTGAAATACAGAGCCCCCATCAGAGAATTCTTCCGTAGAGTAGAAAATTATCTTTGACTAACCCAGGCATTCGCTTATCACTCTTTGTCATCCAGTTCAAAATTATGATGAATGGCAAAAATTAGCCTCGCGTAGCTCACTTATGAGGTCTGTAGGCTGATTTGCAACTTCGCCAAGATAGGGAAGTTCCCCATTAAACTTTCCTATTCCTTCCTAACCAGAGTACATGTTTGTAAATGTAGATATTTTACATAGTGTGTCTAGTTATGTCACTTACTTCCCCCAAGAAAATAAAGACTTGTAGTTTAGTTTCAGCAGAGCTCTGTACCTATTATTTTTAATTATAATGAAGCCCTATCAGCTCAGCAGTGACCCTGATCTCTGACCTTCCTGTAGAGAGGAGCAAAGAAATGTGTGTCTGCCTGCAGGGTAAGCTTAAGACAAATTGACAGACAGGTTGGCACAGACAGAGACATACTGTGTCAGCTTTTGATACATGTCAAGTTAACATCAGTTAAATATATTCAAAATGTCAAATTCAATTAAAGCTTGTGTGAAACTGGCTTCTAAACAGCGAAGAGTGAGAGCTGCATTTAATACTACGCATTTGATATGGCAAATAAAAAACAAACACTCAAAGAATACAACGAGCTCACTCAAGCAATATAGGCAAAGACACCGAAGCAACAAACACTCGCGGATACTTTCAAAAGGACAGAGAAATATCCTTGAGACAGCGGCATGGCAAATATATTACAAAGAAGGTAATCAAATTAATCGCTCTAGATAACCAGCTCATCTCCGTGGTAGAGGATCAGGGTTTTCCTCGTCACCTGGAGTTTTTGAATCCCCGGTATGCTCTATGATCTCACCATTACATTACATTTCTTCCACTTTCGAGTTTCAACGCTGAGAATTAGACAAGCAACGCATCCATGTCATTTTACATGACAACGCAAGGAATATGTAAAAAGCAGTGGATGATATGGAGGCACCAAGCGCGGGCTGCGTCTGGCACACTTCAGCTGGCTGTACACGAGGGTCTGCTGTCACAGTGCAGCATCACAGACTCACCTGCTAACAAAGAAGGTGGTCGGCCAATGTTGGAATAGCATATGCAGAATAAGGAAGAGCCGTATGAAAGTATTTACTTTGTTTCAACAAAATAAAAAAACCTATTAAGGAATGCAGGTACTTTTTTTCTTAATGCAGCTGTATTATCCAGGAAAATATTAGTTAAGGCTGAGTATCGGATTGGGACTCGGTATCGACAGATACTTAATATTAAAGGACTCCAATCGGATCGCGGTATAAAAAAACTGATCGGGACATCCCTACTTATAATGATAAAACTACACAGTTCAACCATCAGAGGGAACATTTTTAAACATCCTGTATGAAAACTGGAGGACAGATACAGTCAGACAGGTAAAGAGGCAAGTAACATGAAGGGCAGATAAATCAGTTGAATAAATATAAACTGTTGTATAGTCAAAAGAGTCCCCACAACGGCAAGATATGCTGTGGGACATCACAACTATTGTATTATGTTTCTGTTTCTTCCCATCTGTCTGTATGTCCTGTTCTGGCTCCTCTTCTAGAGATCACACTATATCCGTAAACCATTTTATGACAGTGATACCCAATGACGCAATGTCCAGCACGGCTAGGCAATCCATTTTATAAGGGTCCATTTTATGAGAGGACATGTTTTATCCTTGAGCTCAGAGGCACACATTTGATTGCCACTGAGCTGACAGATCCAACTCCACGGCAACTCCTCTGACATTTATGAAAATTATTATAGTAATCTGTGACATTTCCATATAAATTTGTACATATAATTTTGATACCCTCTCACTGCTTGATATAACGCATGGGTGAATCATTGCAGACAGTTCAAGGAAGCTTTGCATCCCCTCCTGCAGCTGTCCCCTCCGTCAAACCCGTCCAGCTCAGCTGACCTCGACTAACATAAAGATTTGTCTTGACTATAACTTGAATAGCGAGAGAAATGAACCCACTGTAGTTAGTTTAGTTTGCTAGTCACTTTCACTTTACAGCACATTTCACTGAAGAGTCTGTTATCTTTTCTAGAGCACAATACAATCAGATCTATTTAACAAACAAACTTTTTTCATCCTGTTTGAGAGCTGTGTTCACATTTTCAAAGACAATTTTTTTCCAGCGGGAATATCTCTGATCCAAAATAATTTTTCCTGCTTGATTGATCATCATACAGCCTAGAGTATCCTCCTGCTTACCTGCACAGCTCAAGTGGATTATTTATAGTGTCTGGTGTGACTGTTGTCCAAGACGATGATCCTGGGGCCGCCAGGGGCTGCCCAGTGGTGCTTGTCTTTGTCGATCAGTTGCATCCTGCTGTTAACTGTGAAGCTATTGCTGTTTTCGCCGATTTGCAGAACATTTATTTATTGCCAAGGACATCTGATGGTTTTTGTTGATTTTTAAATTACTGCCGTGTTCATTAAAGTAACCAAAAAATACTGAGGAATTAGATTCTCAACAGGGGAAAATACAATGTGTGCCCTGAGGGGTTACACTTTTCAGTAAGTAGGACAATTACTGTGCTGAACTGGATGGTAAAAAAACACCTTAAAGGTCCAATATACAATGGCCTCACTAGATGTCAGGAAATAGCGTTGTACTATGTAAAGATATAGTAGCGTAAAGATGTCCTGAGCATGTGGTGACGTCACACCTTCTCTCTGTGTTGTGCATGTTAGTGCCTCCTCCCTTCAGAACTGTTGGACCGCCCCATTCACAGACACAGCGAGCAGGGTTGTGTGTGTTCTGACTTATTCCACAAGAAAATACCCAAATGCTGCATAGGTCACTAAGAAGTTCAAAATACCTAACCTTCAACACCTCAATAACCATCTGAACAAAGTATCTTTGTATTTTTTTTTGTATCTTATAGTCGTTAACTATAGGGAAATCTGAAGTTAAAGACGTGACAGAATGCAGATGGAACACTACTGCTCCTTCCTTTACAACTTTTCTTACATTCTCTTGGCATTGAATGTCAGGCTGCAACACCGCAACACAATGTCATTACATTTATGTTCAGCAAATCACTGAAAACATCTCACCCACAGTCTGCAAGGGATGTATCACCTCTCTGTCTGCCAACCCAGCCAAATAAATACCTACATACTTCACCGAAAAGAACAGCTTATCCAAATAGCATTGCTTTTCATCCATTCTCATGCGAGCTTTCCCTGACCGCTGACACCGTCAAATGAACGGAGA